>WNNJ02002755.1:0-298812 GCA_012934845.2 Pomphorhynchus laevis
GTATGGAATTGGATATCATGAAGGAAGGATTCTGTAGCTGGTTTTCAATGCGAAAGTCACCTCGTGTGACCTAGCAACTATTCGTTACATAAATAAGAATCCATCAAAGGATCACCAGTCCCGATTCCAATCGATCTTCATGATCTCATACGATAAAATCTATAATAAGCATGCCAGAGAAGCATCTCGGACAATGCAGTTTCTGGATATCATGATGGAAGGTTTCATATACTGTGTGAAATCTGGTAATCCTGGATTCGTAGCCTAGCAGTCAAGAGCGCAAGCCAAGTACGGAGAGCGACAGCTCGAATCTCGGATAAGTCAAATTTCAAAAGGCGAAGAGTTGGTAGTCAGCCTTCTGATGAGCCCGGGGCTACCAACATGTGGCAAAAAGCGGGCGAAACGAAAACGGTTGTGGCAATGGCGCCGTTAGTAGTCAGGGTGTATGGAATTGGATATCATGAAGGAAGGATTCTGTAGCTGGTTTTCAATGCGAAAGTCACCTCGTGTGACCTAGCAACTATTCGTTACATAAATAAGAATCCATCAAAGGATCACCAGTCCCGATTCCAATCGATCTTCATGATCTCATACGATATATATATATATATATATATATATATATATATATATATATATATATATAGTTGTTACTAATTAGTAAACGGGGGAAACGGACAAAACTGGGTATTGGAAACCATCACAGTCCATCATCAATCAAATCCCTAGACCGGTTTCTGCTTATTGAGCTTCATCAGTAGGGTCCAGATTTTAAGAGTGTTCAGAGATCCTCCACCACAGTTTAGAAGGGTTCATCACAAGGATGATTATTACAACACGACCTTCAAGTCCACAGGCGATCACAAAAGTGATTCGGCAGTATATTATATAAATATTTTTGCAGCCTGCCCCCGGATCGCAGAGCGATACGGCATTATAGTTGTTACTAATTAGTAAACGGGGGAAACGGACAAAACTGGGTATTGGAAACCATCACAGTCCATCATCAATCAAATCCCTAGACCGGTTTCTGCTTATTGAGCTTCATCAGTAGGGTCCAGATTTTAAGAGTGTTCAGAGATCCTCCACCACAGTTTAGAAGGGTTCATCACAAGGATGATTATTACAACACGACCTTCAAGTCCACAGGCGATCACAAAAGTGATTCAGCAGTATATATACATTATTATATATATACATTATTATATATACATATATATGTATATATACAGCAGTATATATACATTATTATATATACATATATATATATATATATATATATATATATATATATATATATATATATATATTGAAATATTATTATTAATCTCTACTAACAAAAAAAACAAAGATTAATTCTTCAATTAACGTTTCTCCTTGCGGCTTCTTCAAGAAACTGGTATGTGTTATTATCTCTCAAACTTTCTACATGAAATGTTTGAGACAAAAAGTTTCTTGAAGAAGCTGCAAGTCAAAACGTTAATGGAAGAATTAATCTCTGTTTTCTGTTGGTAGAGTATAATAATAATTTTTCGTATATATTTTGGTCATCGCGTGATCTTAACCGGAAGTAGCTTATAAATTGAATTGAATTTATACTTAAATTATTTATATTTTTAATGATCTTATATCGTTAATAGCTTATCTTTGATCTCAATTAATGATCTCGGGTATACATGTCTCAATTTTTATTCATGCAGTCGCCATTTCACTTCTCATTTCACTACATGCAGTCTTCATTTCACTTACCTCCAATGCACCAAATTAAAGTAGAAACAAGTAATTTAATAAATTAAATAACAAGTTGAAAACATTTATTATTCTAATACTCGCAGTAGTTTTAATACTAAAAAGTGCAAAATATAGAAGAAAACACCTAAGATAGGTAGTGATATAAACACATATCACTACCAGACGGAGGTAGTGATATGATAAAATTTTCTAAATTTACCTGCAATACGCCGACGAGGGAATTGCAAGTTTGCTATAATAAAATTTCGGTTTAAAAATGTATATTTCTTAATTTTGTGATGTAAAGGCCAGAATATAAATTAAATAAAGCAAAATGAAACGCGTTATTAATTATCAACACAAGTTGAATTATGAAAATCACTAAATTAACAATAAAAGAGTAACACATAGAAAAGACAAATGATTGTCAATAAAAAAGAAATACTAATGGAATTACACTTAGAATCTGAAAATGTCTTCTCATATGAATACTAAAATATGTAATAAAATTCATAACTTAATTATGAATTCATAATTCAATTATGCTTATAAATTGATAATTTATATGTGGCTTCGTGACTGAATGTGCTTATTTTAAACCTAAAAGTTATAAAGAAATAGAGAAAAATTAAGGCCTAAAAGTCAACTTATCGTCCGTTTAGAGTAGTATCGTTTAAGTGGTATATGCAGCTAATCGCGATATTCAATCTTATTAATCTTTTAATATTGGATATTAACGATTAGATTGTTTCCAATGACAGATCCAGGGTGGTATCAAATATTTATCTCTGCAGTAATTGTTAATTTCCTCAAAATACGCGTTTTTCTTTTTAATATAAATTTATGATGACTAAATAGCGGAGAAAAATAAGCAGACAAAACGCAATTCAAAAATGAGTAAACTCAGTGAAAAATGTAAAGGTTGTAACTAGCAAAAGCAAAAACATCCAGCTATTTATAAAAAAACAATGAAGTGTTAAAAATAGTTTTTTATAAAATTGAAATGGAAAGTTTTTAAATAAAAAGTTAATGCAAGAATTGAACCGAAATAACGACAACCGACTCCGGTAATATGACAACCGAAAATTACCATTTGTTTATTGAAAATGAGAAAAGTAAAAAAGTTTTTTAATTTATATTTTAATGAAAGAACAAATGCAACCGAATTTTATCATCTATTTTTATGAAAACTTAAACGTTTTGAAAATGGAACAGAAAATCCGACGACCGAAAATTAAAATTTGTGTATTGAAAATTAGTAATACAAAGATTTCTTATAATTTAAAACTCAATACAAGAAAATAAATCGAAATATAGTATATATACTTTTGATTATGCAACGATTTTTATCGTTACGTATGAAACACCTTAAAACATTTTAAGATATCAAAAATTAATCGGAATGGCAAGGAAAACAATGCAATTTATTATAAGTTCAAATGACGACTTTATAAATAAAAATTTCAATTGATAGAATTTTTATTATCTTATAATTTAGTAAACTATTAATTTGTTAGCATTTATATAACATGTATTTAATTCATAAAAGTATTTAATTAGATATTAATTTTATTAATTTATTAAAACGAACAAATTAGTTTTATATTCCAAGAATTACAATATTTCGATAACTTCATCTGCCATCTTCATGAAAATTACAGAGTTTGATAATTTTCCAGGATGATAGCAGAAGCTATCGAAATATTATAATTTTTGGAATATAAAACTAATTGTGTTTATGTAAATTTATAAAACTTTATGAAGTAAATGAACATTTTTAATATTAAATATTAAATTCATATTTATTTAATATTAATTTATATTTTTTAATTATAAATAGTTTGGTAAATTTCCTTACTGAGTGTAACTTTCTAATATGATAGCAGAAGCTATTAAAATATTGTAATTTTTGTATTATAAAACTAATTTTGTTTATGTAAATTTATTAAACTATAAAAGGAAATAAATTGATATTTTCACTTGTGTAATAAGATACTATGATTGATTTAATCGAAGGCATCAGTTTGAAACAACCGGAAACGCAATCTTGAAATTAGAATTTTAATTGATAGAATTTTTGTTATTTAGCAAGGTATTAAGTTATTAGTATATATAAAAGTATTCAATTGATTAAATCTTAAATTCATATAGATTTAATCCATTAATAAAAGTTGCTCATATTTAATATATGAACAACTATATTCGAAAAATATCATTTTGTTATCATTTGGTTGGCATTTGTCTAAAGATGAATAAATATGCATAATATCGACTAGGTGATCGAGAAATACCGTAATATTAGTATAATATTTTAATTAAATAGTCAAATATTTAAAATGTAATTGTTAAGATATAATTATTTGCTATTAAATACATTATTTGAAAGATGACTCTAGATTGAGCATGTTTTTTAGCAACTGATAGAGAATTTATAAAATTGCTTATTAAATGAAGATATCTTAAAGGGCGCAATGATTTTTAGGCTGTCAAACATAGTGAGCGTGATTTGAAATCGATCTTATTTTTTACGGGAGAATAAAAATGATTATTAATACAAACCACAATTTCCTTTATTGATTATTGGATAGGTACATTATTTAGATTTATCGCAGTTATGTTGCAGAACCTAGCCTGTTTTTACATTTCTTGACATTGCTTCTGGTTATACGTCGTAAGTAACATTCATGAAGAAATGTTAATTGCGGCATCATTTATAATTTGATCTTTAAATGTGATCAGCTGTTTGCTACTCTATTTGTTCATTTTCATTTGGGACTTTAAATCATGTTATTTGTCGAAATTGATCACTTAACGTATTGCAAAATTATGTAAATAATTTAAGGTCTTTTTATTATTTTTCGTGTACTGTAGATGCTACTAAACAGAGAGAATTGAAATTTATGATTATTAATTATTTCAATTATTAAATATTATTTATTTCAATTATATTATTTGTCGTGTACTGTAGATGCTACTAAACAAAGAGAATTGAAATTTACGATTATTAATTATTTCAACTATTAAATATTATTAATTTCAATTCTATTATTTGTCGTGTACTGTAGATGCTACAAACAGAGAGAATTGAAATTTATGATTATTAATTATTTCAACTATTAAATATTATTGATTTCAATTCTATTATTTGTCTTTTTCTCTAGATGATACTAAACAAAGAAAATTGATATTTATGATTATTAATTATTTCAACTATTAAATATTATTAATTTCAATTGTTATTTGTCGTGTACTGTAGATGCTACTAAACAGAGAGAATTGAAATTTACGATTATAAATTATTTCAATTATTAAATATTATTTATTGCAATTATATTATTTGTCGTTTTCTCTAGATGATGACATATATTATTTGTCGTTTTCTCTAGATGATACTAAACAGAGAGAATTGAAATTTATGATTATTAATTATTTCAACTATTAAATATTATTAATTTCAATTCTATTATTTGTCTTTTTATCTAGATGATACTAAACAAAGAGAATTGAAATTTATGATTATTAATTATTTCAATTATTAAATATTATTAATTTCAATTATGTTATTTGTCGTGTACTGTAGATGCTACTAAACAGAGAATTGAAATTTGTGATTATTAATTATTTTAATTATTAAATATTATTAATTTCAATTCTATTATTTGTCGTTTTCTCTAGATGATACTAAACAAAGAGAATTGAAATTTATGATTATTAATTATTTCAATTATTAAATATTATTAATTTCAATTCTATTATTTGTCGTTTTCTCTAGATGATACTAAACAAAGAGAATTGAAATTTATGATTATTAATTATTTCAATTATTAAATATTATTAATTTCAATTCTATTATTCGTCGTTTTCTCTAGATCAGCGGTCTCCACACTTTTCATCCTTAGGGCCATACTTATTACTCCAGTAAGTTCCGAGGGCCAAACCATATTATCATTGTTGCCGGTGGTAAAAAGTGGAATAGTCTACTTATGAAAAAAAAGTCTGAAAAAGTACGCGACGTTTAAAAAAGGCGGCAAATCGGACTAAAGTCCGCAAAACGCATCTACTGCAAATCTACTGCCATTATCTGTAATGGCAGTATCTCTACTGCCATTATCTGTAATTTATGTATCAGCCGTAGAGTACGAGCCATGAGAAGTAACGTGACACATCTGGTGGATGCAAGCGGAAATAGGCAGTACCTTCTATCTCCAACAGATGGCGCTAATAGCGCATACAGAATAATCGCTTTTGTTCGAGAAAGTTCTACTGTCTTACACACACACTTCTAGATGGCAGTAATTGGAATATATATAAGAAGGCTAGTGGCGCAGCCACAAGTCAGTTCCTATGATACCGTTGTGAAATAAAATAGTGCGTACCGCCTTAAAACGTGGTTGTGCGTGTTTCAGTTTTAGACATCTTTGTAACAGTAGTTTTATTTAATTGTTGCTATTGTGTGTGATTTAGTAGTATGGAAAAGAAGCGAAAAATTAATAATGAATGCAGAAAATTCAAAGATCAGTGGTGCATTCAGTATTTCGTAATTGAGTCCAGTAACAAGGCGCTGTGTTTGATTTGCAATGAAAACATAGCCGTTCTCAAAGAATATAACATTAAACGTCATTATGAAGCAAAACATTTTGAAAATTACTCAAAATATACAGGAAGTTCGCGGACAGAAAAATTCGAAGCAATGAAGCGCGGATTGAAATCGCAGCAATTTTAATTTACAAAACTCAAAACTGAACAAGAGGCAGCAACTCGTGCCAGCTTTCGTGTGGCTCTTGAAATAGCAAAAGCGTGGAAAACCATTCACCGATGGAGAAATGATTAAAGAATGCATAAATGCAGTAGCCGAAGAAATGTGGCTTGAAAAGGTAAATTCATTAAAAATTGTCAGCTTGTCGGCAAACACTGTGGCTCGAAGGGTAGAAAGCATCGCTGAAAATATCCTCTCAACTGTTCGACAAAAATGGACATGTTGAGTAGTTTTCTTTGGCCTTGGATGAGTCAACGGATGTGACAGACACTGCTCAGGTGTTGATTTATATTCGAGGAGTAGATAAAAACTATGAAATGCATAAAGAACTTCTTGATATGTATAGTATTCATGGGACAACTATTGGTGCAGATATTTTTAAAGGAGTTGAAATGGCCATTAATCAAAAGAACCTTCGATGGAAAAACTTGAAATGTATTACAACTGATGGAGGCAAAAACATGAGTGGGAAAAATAAAGGAGTAGTCGCTCTTGTGTCAAAGGATGTAGAAAATGACGGTGGTTCAAAACCATTAGTCTTACATTGTATCATTCATCAACAGTCTTTGTGCGGAAAATATTTGAATATGTCTGAAGTTCTGAAACGAGTCATATCAACCGTTAATTTTATCAAGACTTTTGGGCTGAATCATCAACAATTCCGACAATTTATTGAAGAGATCGGAGAAAATGACTTGCCTTATAATACTGCCGTACGTTGGCTTAGTTGTGGGAAAGTCCTTTAGCGCTTTTTTGAACTTCGAGCAGTGATCGAAATTTTTTTTGAATAAAAAGCATCACCCTCTTACTGAATTACAAAACAACGCATGGCTGTGGAAGTTAGCATTCTATGCTGATTTGACAAAACATGTGAACGAACTGAATTTGAGATTGCAAGGAGAAGACCAGAATCTTCCTGATTTATACATTAATATCAAATCATTCCGGAAGAAATTGATACCGTTTCAATCACAACTACGAAGCAAATGTTTTTCACATTTTAAAACATGTGAAATGTTCAGCCACACCACTGATACTGAGTTTCCTATAGATTTTGCAATCGAAACTTTGAGTTCTTTGGAAACAAATTTTGATACGCGTTTCTCGGACTTTGATTTCATTGCGAATCAAATTAAGATTTTCCAGAATCCTTTTGATGCTGACATTGAAACCCTAGCCTCTGAACTTCAAATTGAAATGATTAATCTACAGTGCAGTGATATAATTAAGAACAAATATCAAAACGCATCATTGTTGAAATTTTATAAGAGTCTTCCACTGCCACAATTTTCTAATTTACATGAATTTGCTCGTGGGCTGTTTTCTGTTTTTGGCACTACTTATTTGTGTGAGAAGACCTTCTCCAAAATGAAGTACATGGAAAATGCTTACAGATATAAATTAACCGACGAGAATCTTGACTCCATTTTAATAATTGGTACAAGTAAAATTAGTCCACAACTTAAAACTATTATCAGTGGAAAATCTTAGTTACATAAATCTCATTAGTATTTGATATGTCATTATGTAATAAGTTGTGTTTTAATTTAAAGGCTAGCTCTCCGCGGGCCAGAAAAAATCTGCCAGTGGGCCGGATGTGGCCCGCGGGCTGTAGTTTGGAGACCCCTGCTCTAGATGATACTATATATTATTTGTCGTGTACTGTAGATGCTACTAAACAGAGAGCATTGAAATTTACGATTGTTAATTATTTCAATTATTAAATATTATTGATTTCAATTATATTATTTGTCGTTTTCTCTAGATGATGCTATATATTATTTGTCTTTTCCTCTAGATGATACTAAACAGAGAGAATTGAAATTTATGATTATTAATTATTTCAATTATTAAATATTATTAATTTCAATTCTATTATTTGTCGTGCACTGTAGATGCTGCTAAACAGAGAGAATTGAAATTTATGATTATTAATTATTTCAATTATTTAATATTATTAATTTCAATTCTATTATTTGGCGTGTACTGTAGATGCTACTAAACAGAGAGAATTGAAATTTATGATTATTAATTATTTCAATTATTAAATATTATCAATTTCAATTCTATTATTTGTCGTGTACTGTATATGCTACTAATCAGAGAGAATTGAAATTTACGATTATTAATTATTTAAATTATTAAATATTATTAATTTCAATTATATTATTTATCGTTTTCTCTAGATGCTACTAAACAGAGAGAATTGAAATTTATGATTATTAATTATTTCAACTATTAAATATTATTAATTTCAATTCTATTATTTGTCGTGTATTGTAGATGCTACTAAATAAAGAGAATAGAAATTTACGATTATTAATTATTTCAATTATTAAATATTATTAATTTTAATTTTTAAATATAAAAAAATAAAGAGATAAAATATGCAATAAAGCTTTCCTGATAATGACAGAGTTTTTATGTCGAAATATTGAAAATAAATTTGATTTTCATTTGCTGGATGTGGCTTTCCGTTCTAACAAAATATCTACTACTATTATCTACTACTATTAATATCGATATAATATCTACTACTGTATATATCGATATATATATATTAATATCGATATAATATATGATATAATATATGCTTACTTATAAACTTTGGTAAACTCTTACAAAATGTATGCTTTATTATAAATAGTTGCGAACTACTTATCCAGAACAAGAAATACTTGAGGTCATTACATTAAATGCAATGATATATTATATATTAAATAAGACATTAAATTTCAAAAGGGGCATATTTTGGAAGTTAAAAAATATGTAAACAAACGAGTCTGTACTGCCCAGCTCATTAAGGTATATTGTTGAATTGTTAAAGTAAAGCATAAGCGTAAGACAGTAATGAAAGTAAAACTATCAGAACAGATTTTAGAGCATATCTAAGTTGTTAAATTGGGAAGAAATCGAAGAAATTATGTTCTAGAAATTACATAAAGTATTTAAAAATTTTGTCTGATCATATCGCTTTTATACAACTGGTATTCTGGTCAAATCAATGAATAATGTAGTATAGAAACAGTTAACTATATATATTATATAGTTATATAGCAACATCTACAATTATATAGGGGAATAAAACCTAACGATTAGTGAATAATAGTGATTAATGAATAAACTGGTTATCTGAATATTTGATGCAAAACACTGAAATTTGGATTTTAAAATATTTAATAATCAAAATATACGCTTAACATGGATGAAATCAGTAAAGTATTTTAATTATTGACAAAGGAACTGATATTCTTTATTAATCGCATAATATAAAATTATTTAAAGAGTGATTGTTCGTTTTCTATTATTAAAAAATCAGCATAAACGAATTGATTATTCCGTTTCTATTACTAATAAACTGTAAATCAGTTTTTTAGTGATAATTCAGCTCATCTCAAATCAACGAGTTAATTTAAAAATTAACTCGTTGAGTTGATTTAAGATATAACCAGGAAAGAATATTTCTGTAACTAACATAGAAAATAAACAGTGTTATGTAGTATTTCTGGATATAGGACGACATAGCATAACTAATTCTTTCAACAAATTGGCAGGCAACGATAAAAATTATATTTTAGTTAAAATATGTAATTTTGCATTGATATTTTGTAATATAAAATAAATTATTGCTAATAGATAAAATATTATGAATTTAAACACACTATTTTGGAATTAATTTTTTACTACACAACTCTATTATGAAATAGTTTGATGTATGTACATTGAGATGCACAATCTCACAATCTTCAGAAATAAATATTTTTAAGTTAAAAAGTAAAAAGTATTTGTTTTCGTGACAAATACCAGCCGAGAATGTACTGTTTATCCCACGTATTAATTTCATCTTATATTTCTTAGAATTTAACACATTATTTTCCCAATTTATGCTTGTATCTAGATAAATCAAAATTTAATTAAATTTTAATGATGCTATGTGAAAGCGTTAGTACTCCACACTCTCAATATTTGCGTAAGTACTTCACCACTTTATTTTCAAACTGTTGGATAAAAGCATCAATATGGTTAATGTTTTAGTTTAGTACTTATGCTTTGATTATTTTTGTAAAAAACAAGACATTTAATTTAATTTTTAAGTAAATTTTAATTATTAAAATTTAAATATCTCTTCTTAAATGATGTTTAATTATTTTCATAATTTGTAATTGTATCATTAAAATTTAATTAAATGTTAATCACTTTATTTTAAAAAAAAAATTGTTTATAAATAATTAAATAAATAATTGCTTCAGATATTTCAGGATTGTAGTCTTCAACACTGAGGCATTTTCACCCTCCAGAAAAATCTGCAACCGATTGATCGCTTAGGCCCCTAATTATAGAAGCGGCATTGCCTCGCTGGACCTCTACGCTTAATCGTTGCCTGAGGAAAGCCGTTGATCGAATTATATTTCGATCAATAATTTTAATTAAAATTTAAATATCTTAACTGATGTCAATGGACCTTAATATTTTAGTATGTATAGCACCACTCTATTATCAAACGTTTGGATCAAATATGGCATAACGTCAAATTTGAAGAAACTATATTTTTAACTATAAAATAAAAACTTATTTTTTGTTACAAATACCAGTCGTGAAGATATGTAATTCACATAGTGTCATCAACATGCTGCGATATCTAAATGCATTTACTCTCCAGCTGCAAAATTCGAATTTTTATCTTGAAAATAATGTTTTTAAAAATTTCGTAAATTTTGAATAACTTATAACTCATAATTAACTAATAAATAACTAATAACTTATCATTAACAAATAAACTAATTAACTAATAAATAACTAACAACTAATAAATAACGAATAACTCATTATTAACTCATTATCTTAAAATCGATTTTTATTTTAAATTTCTTTATTATTTTAAATTTATATAAATTATATAAAATATAATATAGCAATTATTAATTTTTTATAGTTATTTACTATTATTTAATTTTTATTTAGCATTTTTTTGAATTTATAAATTGTATAAAATACGTAGACTCAGTTAGCTGATCATAGACTTACAAAGAAATTTAAATGCAAATTTTATCCATCACTCAGAATTTTATTTTTTTTTTGAATTTTTAATAACTTCCAATGAGTTAATTGTCGAATAAGATGATCACATGATATTTATTAATTATTTAATTTTTATTTAGCATTATTTTTGAATTTATAAAATACGTAGACTCAGTTAACTTATCTGTACATAATTATCATAGATTAAAAACACGTAATAGGAAATAGCCTTCCTGGTTTTACTTTAAAAATTAATATCAAATATATTCTGGGTCTATTCTAAAATTCAGATAAAAACTTATTTAAAAATTTAGAGAAACAAATTATAAATACTAATCGTGATATAATGCCTACATTATCGTTTAATAAATGATATTACAATACTCTTAAACATATATCTTAAATCTGTAAAATTCGAATTTAATGCTTAAATCAAAAATATTGTTAATTTCATAGAAATGTAAAATAATTTCTTATAAGAAAAAATTCCATAAGTAGCATAATGCATATGGTGACACCTACACAAATTAGGCTACAATATCTAAAAACATTCCCTCTCCAGCAACTAATCCGAATTTTTATCTCAAAAATATTTTTTATTATTTTCGTAAATTTTTAATATACAAAAGTAGACCATGTAAAAAAGTCTTTAATAGAAAATACCTTCCAAATTGTACATAAAAAAATATTAAGTATATCCTTGTACCGGGGACCCATTCTAAAGTCCCATCAATATGAATAAAGAAGATCGATTAAATTACACATTAAAACGCACATAAAAATTGAATATTTTAAATAAAAATGCAAAGTAAAATTGACTATATATCCTAATCGTTAACCTCAATTGAGTACAAGACGAAGTGACGCAATTTGTTAATATCTAAAAAATTACTCGTTAATGCTTTTTTCGAAAAATTATTATTGCAAGAATGTGATCGATAAATGTGTTTATAAAATAGCTATATAATTTCCTTTGGGGACAAAACTAAAGTGTGTAATTGTGATGTGATTGATCACATCACAACTGTGTAAGCTAGAAGCAAATGAATACCTAAAAGTGTCGCTGTGGCTTATATAAAAGCATTTAATAATACCCGCAAAAATAATACGCCTTGTTTTAACTTACTCTGAATTGCTGTGATTAAAATACTAAACTCGTTTTTACGTTTTAGACAGTATTTTGCATTCAAATTATATGGAGAAACAAAATTAGTTTATTTTGACAAATATATGAAGAAAAAATTGCAGTTTCGTGATTAAAACATCATATTATTTCCATAAAATTATATCGTAAAATAGTAATATTAAAAGCTCACCTCAGTTTTATAAGTTTGCTTCTTTTTAAACTTATTCTCCATCATTTATCAAAACTAAGGTAGTAATAACTCCCATCATTAAATATTAATAATAATTGTAAGTGCAATACCGCAGGTGTAGTGTATCTAATACAATGCACATGTGGATTGCAATATATAGGAAAAACATATCAAATGTTAAAAACTAGGTTTAGGCAACACATATATAATATACAGCATAATAGTCAAACTATATTTCATAAACATATGAGATTAATAGGACATGATATTAAAAACTGTAAATTATTTATTTTAGAACATATTATCGAAGAAAACATTTCAATATTAAATCAAAAACTATTAGAAAAAGAAGATTTTTGGATTAAAACGCTTAATTCCATGTACCCATTAGGATTGAATGACGTGGTACAAGGAATTGGCAGAAGTAGTATAATACATAATAAACAACTATATTATAATAATCCGGTTAAACGCAAACCAAGAAGTCATGGTGATAAAAGGAATAAGAAAAATAGACTTAAAAATAATTAAAAAAGATATGTATATAAATGAACAATTAGAAATGTTAAAACAACTTTTAAGTGATAATAAGCTAAAAGATCTTTATGTAAATATAAGAAGTTTTTCTAAAGATATCATATGTTCAATAAATCAAAAATTAATTAACGACTATGATAGGCTAAGTTGTATAATAGACAGTTATTGTAATACAAAATACCATAATCGTACAATAAATGTAAATAATAACAATAGAAAATATACATTAACCATAAACTTCATTAATAAATGAATAGATAACATAAATATAGCCGGACTTTTAAATAATTCTAAAAGTAAAGAAATAATAGGGTCAGATTTAAGTAAATATATTCCTAAAATAAGGTATAAACTCCTACCACCATTAGGACGAAAAATTTGTAATTATAATAAAGAATTAAAATCAATATGTAACGATAATATTAGAAACATAATGGAAACAGAATGCAATTGTAAAAGTCTTAGTTTTGATAAAATAAATGAACATATATGTACCCATAATCTAGAATTAATTGAAAATTGTGAATTAAGAAAGCTGCTATCAAAAGGGTATAAATATAGATTAAATAACAACAACGGCAAAAATAAAATTTACAGTTCGTTATATAATAACTTAAATGATTACTTTAGTAAGCTGATTAATAGTGAAAGCTCGAATATATCTAAGATAAAAATTTGGAAAGATTATATATTTGATAAAATTAAAAATAAAATGAAAATAACAAACAATTATAAAAGGAAAGATAAAATTAATAAAGATATGTATAAAGAACTTACTAAATTAAAGGATAACTATATAATAACAACTATTGATAAAGCTAGTAATAACTTTGTCTTCATATGCAAAAAGCTTTATTATGATATACTAATGAAAGAGGTTAATTCTAATGATTTAAATGTAAATCCAACATATGAACGTAGTGAGTTGAGTTTAGAAACAATTATTACAAGTCACTGTTCTATAATGGATAAAAAGGGTATAAAGGTTGAATTAGATAATAAAACTATACCTATATTATATTGGAATCCAAAATTACATAAAAATCCAATAAAACCTAGGTTCATATGTAGTGCGTTTAAATGTACATTAAAACCACTTTCTGTCTATATGAATAAAATACTTAAAGTAATTAAAGCACATTTTAAAAAATATTGCAAGGTAATCGAAATTAATACTGGTATAAAACACTATTTCAGTATTAATTCTACAAAAGAATTTTTAGAACAGACAAAAGGAATAAATTTTCAAAATATAAATACATACGATTTTAGTACGCTTTATACAAATCTAGATTTAGTAGATATTAAAGAAGCGTTAGTAAAATTAATTAACCTTATATTCGGAAAAAGATATACATATATATGTTATAATAATTATAACGCCTATCTAACAAAAATTAAACCATCAAATAAATATAAATATATGGATAAAATTGAATTAATAGAATCCTTAAATATTTTGATAAATCAAAATTATTTAAAAGTAGGGACATCTATATTTAGACAAGTAAAAGGTGTTCCAATGGGTGGTAATAGTAGCCCAATTAAAGCTGACTTGTTTTTAAGCTTTATAGAATATGAATTTGTTCATAACTGTGTAAAAACTAAATCTAAACTATATAAATATATGAAATATATGTTTCGATACATTGATGATATATGTGTATTTAATTCTAATAATTTTTATTCAATTAGTGAGCACATTTATCCAGAAAGCCTTATTCTTAACAAAACCAATATTAATGATAAAGAAGGTGTATATCTAGATATGAACATTAAATTAACATTAACTAAAACTACTATTAATTTATATCGTAAAGATGACATATTTAAATTTACAAGAAACATATTTTTGCATGAGCATTCATGCATACCATATAATATAAAATATAATACATTAAATAATGAAATTTTAAGAATTGCAACAATATGTAATGATATTGGCTTTCTTCAAAATCATTTAAATAATTTAATAGATACATATTTTAAACTAGGTTACTATAAAAATAACATCAAGCAGAAAATAGTAAAATATATAAATCAACACAATAATATAAAGAATAAATTTAAACTCTTAAGTGGCAAATTTTTATGGATGGATAATAAATAATATACTTTGCATTAGAATAAGATACTAGATAGTTATTTCAGAGGAAATACATCATTAGCATGTATTTGGCCCCGCTGCTATGCTGGGTAGATGAGTTAGGGGCCGAAACCTGATAGCATAGCAGTTCCTCCTGATGACCTCTAATTCTTATTCTGATACAACGTCTGTTATTTATTAGTCAATTCATAAAAATGACGTTTATTTTAAATTTTATTTTTTATTTTTTATTTTTATTTTTATTTTTTAACTTGATTTAAATTATAGAAAATCTAAAAACAATTATTAATTTTATTATTTAATTATTAAATTTTGATTTAGCATTATTATGTTTTGTTTATTTTATAATTATATAACAATACGTAGACTCAGTTAGCTGATTTAATCCTGTATATATGGGTATGTATCTGGCAGTCAAGTGACTGTGGGAATTGATCCGTAGATAACTGAGACGTTTGAAGGCAAATAAATGGTGAGTTTATCAGCGACTGGGTAAGTCGACAGGATTCTATTTTGTGTAGTGCAATACCCTAATAGTACAAGGAAGTATATTAAGTTTCTTATCAATAAAAGGAACTTGTGCGAGGTCGAGAAAAATAGAGATAGTAATTTATAATGCGCATAACTGCATGTCTTGCCTACTGTCTATCATACTTTTGGAATATTAATCATAATTTTAGAAAAAATTACTTCTAAAAAAATAAAAATCTAAATTGATAAATTGGGTCTTCTCGGTTTGGTTATCCCAAGCAAATAAAAATTCTTTTGGCTTATTTTAAGCAGTTTAAATATGCGTATCGACTATGTCAATTTTATTTTGTAGAAACCAAGTTGAGTATTAAAAAAATATATTTTATTTTTTTTGAAAAAAATTAAAAATTAAATTAAATTAGGTTGGCATCCTAAGAACATACATCGTCTTAGTAAAAAACATCATTGGAAGGCACTTGCGGATCGTCGCCTCAAAGTATGATTCTCACGCAATATTATCCGGAAATACCATTCCGAGAATTCGAATACTCGGATACAGGCCGTTATCGAATACAAGCCGTTAATTCGAATACAAGCCGTTATCGATAAGGACATGAATGGACTTTTGGGGCTTGTCGGTTTGGTTCTTCCAAGCAAATAAAAAATCTATTGCCTTTTTTTAAGCAGTATAAATATGCGTATCGACTATGTCAATTTTATTTTGTAGAAACCAAGTTGAGTATAAAAAACATATTTTAATTTAAAAAAAATATAAAATTAAATTAAATCTCAAATATAAGAGCGTCGTGGTTAAAAAAATCACATAAAATACTTATTATACATCTTGACATGACTGGTAAGTTTGAGCTTTAAACAATGCATATTCACAGTAAAATTTGTTTTTTTTTTAATTTTTCGTCAAAAAAGTAAATTAAAATTAAAAAAGCTCAAAATTTTTAAGCAAAAATACAAACTTTTGTATTGCTATTATAAACTAATTTTTATGGTATATAACATACCACAATTTGATCAGCTATGCTATTAAATATTTGACGATATTCAATTTTACATTTTTAAAAAATATTTGGAAGTATTATTTAAAAAAATAATTTTAAAATTTTAAATATTTGACGATATTCAATTTTTACATTTTTTAAAAAATATTTGGAAGTATTGTTTAAAATCAATATCAGAGTATATTGCTCAAAATACCCACTAATTATTATTTTTAAACAATACTTGTAAAAAATTTATTTCCGATACAAATTCCTCACTTTGATCAACATTCTGAAAATGGTATCCGTCCATTGAATCCAGCCCGCTGTAACCCTTCCACATATTGACATGTACAATTTAAGTAGTGGGGGAGAGGCAAATAGCAAAATATGATAAAACAATTTCAATTATTTTCTAATGAAGATGCATTATTTATACCCAAACACAACTAAAGTATCGAGATGTATCATATATATTTTATGTAAATATTTTGAGCAATATACTCTGATATTGGTTATGAAATTTAAAAATTATTTTTTTAAATAATACTTGCAAATATTTTTTAAAAAATGTAAAATTGAATATCGTCAAATATTTAAGAGCATGGCTGATCAAATTATAGTATGTTCTAAAACATAAAAATTAGTATGAAGGGTTGCGCAAAACGTCAAATGCGCACAGTTCTCGAAAATAGTTTCGAAAATCTACAGCCGTTTCTTGGCTCAGGACCAACTCATGTTTACAAAATTTGATGCTGGTTAATTGCTTTGTCCAGCAATATGCAAGGAGAATGACCTTTTCCAATGGAATTCGGGATCCATCAAACCACGTGTTCTTACGGACGAATACCCATTCCCTGCAACCTGCTTTGGCGCAATACCAGTGCAAAGATTGGGTGCAATCGACGACACTTTTTTTCTAATGAGGGAAAGAAAAAGTGATTGTCAGCATATCTAATTATATACCCCTGTGGTATATCTAATTATATACCCACATGTACAATTTAAGTAGTGGGAGAGGCAAATGGCAAAATATGATAAAAAATTTCAATTATTTTCTAATGAAGATCCACCATTCATACCCAAACACAACTAAAGTATCGAGATGTATCAGATATATTTTATGTGATAATTTGATTTAATTTTTAATTTTTTTCAAAAAAAATAAAATATGTTTTTTTAATACTCAACTTGGTTTCTACAAAATAAAATTGACATAGTCGATACGCATATTTATACTGCTTAAAATAAGCCAAAAGATTTTTTATTTGCTAGGGAGAACCAAACCGAGAAGACCCGATAAATTTTTATCTAAAAATAAAAATTGCAGTTTCGTGATTAAAACATCATATTATTTCCATAAAATTATATCGTAAAATAGTAATATTAAAAGCTCACCTCAGTTTTATAAGTTTGCTTCTTTTTAAACTTATTCTCCAATAATCCCCGGTATTTCGTAGAGACAACAAGTCATGGATAACATTGCCCAAGGGTTCTTTCCAATCATATTTCAAGATCATGTCATTAATATGACTCCATGCATGTACTACTTTCTGCCTGACCAACTAACCATTTGGGCTCAAAAAGGTTCCCAATGTATAAAACACATATTGAAAATCAATTTTGAAGTACCCCCATTGGCATGCAATATGCTCCCTATTTAAAATATGACAAAAATTATCGTGAGAAAATGAGCAGCGAAAACATGTGCGGTGCTTCAAGACTCAACAAAACTCATATTTTCCATAGCAATTCCTACCAGACAAAGAAAGGTTAGTGCAGATCTTTATAATTATTTTGTGTCAAGCAAAGAGAGGGAACTCTTTCTTCTGGTGACGCGGGAAGTGAAAAGGGCAACCTTTTCTCTCCTGGCTCCTGCTAGGAGTAGGCAATCCCACTCCAGCTAACTTAACACAATGCAAAGTAATCAAGAGCCTTTTTCACTGAATATCCTTCAGTGGAATTCGGGAGGTGCTTCCGCCCTTAGCCTTCTATCTGGTAAATATGCAGATGTTATAGTCCTCCAGGAGACGCGGTCTATACGTCTCCTCCAGGATATTACTCGAATTATACCTAGGCACATCTACACCCACTATACTCAGTATATAACCCCTCCTCACTCCTCTTTATCTCAAGGACTATTGACATTAGTTAATTGCTCCTTAAGATCGGCCCTCTTTTTAAACTATTCTTATCCAACCCTGTCTAGATTAGCTATATCACTTTGTAAGAACGGTAAAAGTATCAGTATAGCCAATATATATTAGGCCAGAAGAAATTCACAAGAACAGTGAGCTCCTGGATCGTATTTTGGGTAGTGGCTATGACATGTCACTCGGTGACTTCAACGACATAACTGATCGTTGGATTAATGCAGCACGCTGCAGAGCTAGGAACGACTACCTTATTCACAAACCAGCGTGCTCCACCTTTCATTGCTCAACAACCAATTCTCGCCTCGACATTTTACTGCTTCATAAGATGTGGTTGTTGAAACCCATCTGCACTGAGCAGTCGCGTCAACAACTGTCCTATTTTCATGACCTGATTCGCTGGAGGGTTGAGGAAGATACATTGCTTAGAAGAAGGTTTCACGTTGATCCCATCATAGTGGCTTTCTTTCAGGCAGCTATCCAACTCTTCCCCCGAATTAGTAATGAGAGTAAGACCGAATTTAATTCCTACCTCTCATCGCAAGCTACCGCTATGCTTTCGACTACCTATAAAGGTCGCATATACGATCTTACTTCAACAAAACTTAACGTCCTCGCTAAAATGCTAAACCTTCCCAATCTCTCTGTTTCCGCCAGACAGGCCATCTCGAATAAATGCTGGAGCTTTAGATATAGGTTCTAGCTGAGCAGGGATAGGACGAGCTTTGCTCACCTTAACCTTTCTTAGGCTTCCTTCTGGAAAATATTCAAGAAGAAAATTAACTGCTGAAAGGATAGAGCTTTGGTTAGGATAGGTAGCATAGGCCTTGACAAAGTTTTAGAGGAGTCACTATCCTTACATAATCATGGGCCACTTAATCTCCCCAACCAATTCCACCTTTGTGACTTCAGGAGTAAGGATCTATCTGTAACAGATATCCTAAACTCATGGGGACCACTTCCGTGCACCATCAGATCCCACGCACCACTCTCCACTCGGATCTATCAGCTTTTGACATACAGTCAGAGAAAGGATGTCGGCATCACAATGCTATTAGCCTCCCCGTCCGATATTGCTGGCATAAATATTAGCCGACGTGTGTTTTTACCCAAAAAGAAATCTATTTCATGTCCTAAAGATTTGCAGCCCATTTCAATTCAAAACTCCCTAATATCCATTTACAAAAAAGCGTTTGTCCGTAAAATCCGCGATTATTTAAGTAGGCAAAATTTAATTCCACCAAGTTTCCATGGGTTCGTCAAAGGTCGCTCGGTCCATTCAGCAATAAGTGAAGTGCATCAATTTTGTCAGGGTAACAGTCATCGGCTTGCTATGGCCGTTTTTCTTGACTTTTTTGCTGCATTTGACCGCATATCCATTACCTTCGTTATCTCCTCTCTCAGGTCCCTCGGGTTGCCTGTGAGAATTGTTAACAGGATGGAGATATTGCTATACACCAAGCGGTTTTACTATGAAGACGACCCTGATGCGTGTCAGTTCTACCATATTACGGGTGTGCCACAAGGCTCCCCAATTTCTCCAATCTTATATCTTGCTGCCTCTATTGAACTATACAAAAAATTCAGACGCGATCAACATCTTGTGGTATACGCTGATGATACCACAGCCGAGTTCTCTAAACGCAAGTGCAAAGACGTAGTCTCGGACTTCAGCCGCTTCTTTTGAGATTAACAGACCGGCTGACTCCATCCAATATTATTTTAAACTCCTCCAAATCGCAGGTGGTTCTCTTTCATGGCGCCCCTGCTTCTCAAGCTCCTCATCTCACAATTCCGAGCATAATCCACCTCGTTTAAACTTTTATGGGTGGGGTGAGAGACCCCGGATGGTTTAGTTGAAGAGCGGCGTGCTGTATTGGTTGGAGGGCTCAGATCCCACTGGACCTGATGCCGTAACAAAGTCAAAGAAGCGAACTGGCTGTTTTCGATTAGTTTCTTTTCATGTTTTGTTTATAATTATTTTCATCAGTTGTTATTTATTAAGAAAACCTTTATTTATTTAAGATATGACATATAGACGGCAGATTTGCGAGTTCAAAGGAATGAATGTTTTCGAGTATTCATACATATTTTTGCTCATAATAGCAAATTATACTCCATTCACAAAATCATAAATAAAGCATCGAATGTATTTATCAAGATAGGATGTCTTTATAGGATGTATTATTTTGACTTTCACATTTCGGTACAATTGATTCAAATTCTGGCAGATTAAGATAAAATCCTTAAGATAAACTCCTAATATTCTTATCTAGTAATCGGATCATCATGCGGTTAATAACGCCATTTGTTAAAAATAAACCGTTTGTGTCGTAAAATCAATCAAAACTATCGTTAATAACCGATTATATACCCTCTGTCTTTTGATACCATAGATCTGATCGACTAATATAAAATTGATTTATTTGCACTTATTTGCATTTTCGTATTTGCATGTTAGGAGACGGCCAGTTTTGTTAATTCGGTCGGTTATAGGGTTACAGTCAAATCTTTTGAAATACGATTAGTTTGAACCATGATCACCTCGAATATCTGTTCATATGTAGAACAAAGTCTTACCTCAAACTATATTTAATCGCTTTAAAGCACGGCAATAAATACAACTTCACTCCACCAACTTTTTGCAGATAAAATACGTTTATCAATCAGAATAAGGGTTGACAGATGTTTCAGCACTGCTGTCGACATAGTTAACGAATTTAATTGAAGCAATTACCATAATCCGTGATCCAATTTTCGTTTTCGAATATTTAATAATATAATTGTAGCATTTTGAGTCATTTCCTATTAATAAGCACATATTTTCAAAACTGTATCATTTTATCAAATTCCTTAGTATCCTCTGCATTCAAAATCGAGCAGTATTACAAAATGACTTCATCAAACATTGCATCGTGATTAGCAAGTCAATATGAAAAACATTTTGTGTTTGAAAAATGCTTTTTTATTCGCATTGTTAACTCTACTAACATTTCTAGATTTGAGTCAATAAAGCCTCAGTTGTTCTTTATTGGAGGTATCAATAACAACAATTTATTGAGTTTAACTTATAAGGCAGTTTTAATTCCTCCGACACTGTCAATATCAACTCAAAAAGTCATTACAAGGATGGCAGCATCTGAAGCGTCGATTTACAGATATATCTAGTTTCTCATCCAGATGCAAACGACGAAACTAAACTGAACAGTCTGATCAACTTGATCAAACATCCATACCATCGATCAACTCAATCTACGCGAGATTGAAGTAACATTCATATCGTCAACAACCATTAATTAATCGATTAGTATCTTCAAAATTTAAATGAGCTTACCAATTAAATGAGCTTAAGAAATGCCGATATGCAAACAAATCGAAAAATTAACATTTGTTTCATTCATACAGGGATTGAATATCCCTTTATTCGACAACGACTTCTTGAATCGAAAACTATAGACTACGACGATATCATCGCGATATCATAATCACTAGAAGTAATCACTACCATTCTGCAAGCTGCCCGTTTTACAGTCCAGATGAACATCTCGTTTCTACTTTCTGTGCTTAGAATACCGTTGATAGCAGTAATGACTCCGATGTGCCAAAACGTTTATCGCAACCATAAGAACGTATCCCAAACAATGCAAGTATTGTGGAATAAGTCCACATCCTCGCACACAGTGTCCCACTCAAAAACTCCACGTGCGTCGCTCGCGTGAAACGAGGTCATTCTTCAAAAGTATGTCAATCCAATGCTCGAAGAATTACCACTCTGATGTTGCAAACAATAAAGCTATTATACAGGTTAGCGTAGGACATCACGGTTGTCGAAGCTCTACTTGATACAAGAAGTACCAAAAACATTTAACGACTGTAATCTCGTAACAAACTTGGTATTTGTCGACAAGGCGATACAATCAATAGATCTACTTAGCCATTAAGGGTTAAGTAGATCGTTAGTTAACCCCTAATAATAAGGGTTTTCTTAAATAAATAATACAAAGGGTTCATTGTCAGTAACAGAGAAAAAAAGCTATAAAAACAAGAAAATAACGAATCGATATAATGACTGTTTAATATTCTTTCATGACTCACGGCCTCAGGTTCAGTGGAATCTAAGCCCTTCAGCCAAGCCAAAACTCCGCTCTTCGACTACGCCACCCGGGGTCTTTCACCCCCACCCCCGAAGAGCCCAATCGAGGCAGATTATGCTGGTTAATCGAGATACGAAGAGCTTGAGAAACCTTAGCCTTTGCTATAGGGAGCGTCATCTAGAGAAGAAGACTAATCCTGAGAACAACCATTAGACGTTGTTCGCCTTTAAATATTTTAAAGAGTTCAATGGAAGCAGCGAGGAACAAGATAGGAGAAAGAGGGGATCCTTTGAGCACACCCGTAATAGGGTAGAACTGATGCGCATCAGGATCGTCTTCATAATAGAATCGCTTGGTGTACATCAGTATCTCCACCCTGAGGGACAACTCGAGGGACATGAGAGAAGAGATAATAAAGGGAATTGAGATGCGGTCAAATGCAGCAGAAAAATCAAGAAAAACAGCCACAGCAAGTTGATGACTATTATCCTGACAGAACTAATGCACTTCACCTACAGCTGAATAGACCGAGCGACCTATGACGAACCTATGGAAATTTGGTGTGATTAAATTTCGCCTACTTAAATGATCGCAGATTTTCTACGCGCAAGCGCTTTTTCGTAAATCGATACGATGGAATTTTTAATCGATATAGGCCGCAGGTCTTTAGGACATGAGACGGGAGTTTTCTCAGGTAGAATATACGTCTACTAACGTTGATGCCGGCCACATCAGATAGGGTGGTTAATAGCATTGTTACGGTCATTTCTCATCTTTAATCGGCTGTCAAAAGCTGACAGGCACGAAAAGAGTGGAGCGACGGATTTGGAGGTGCCCGGAATAGGCCCCCAAGAGTTAAGGATATATGTGACAGATAAATGCCTACTTCTGAAGTATCCCCAAGGCGGGATTGGATGAGGTAATTGAGTGGCTCCATAATTATGGATGAATATTGACTCCTCCAAAACTTTATCAATACCTATATTACCAATCCAACCCAATGCCCTATCCCTCCAACAAACAAACTTCTCCTTCTTGAATATCTTTCAGAAGGAAGACTGGGCAGGATTAAGAGAAGCAATGCTTGCCCTATTCTTACCCAGTTGGAACCTATACCTAGTGCTCCAATATTCTTTCGAGATAACTTGTCCGGCAGAAGCAGAGAGATTGGTAAGAAGGAGCATATACGCTAAGATCTTGAGTTTTGTTGGGGTGGGACAGTAAACACGACCTTTATAGGTTGTCGAAAGCATCGCGGTAGCTTGCGAAGAGAGGTAGAAATTAAAGTCAGTTAGACTCTCATTACCAATTCGGAGGAAGCGTTGAATAGCCGCTTGAAAGAAAGCCACTCTGATAGAATCAAAGTGGAATCTCCTTCTAAGCAGCGTATCCTCCTCTATCCGTTAGCGAATCAAGTCATGAGAGGTGGATAGATGTTGCCGCGACTGCTCCGTACAGTGGAGTTTTAACAACCACCTCTCATGGAGCAGTAAAATGTCGAGGAGTGAATTCGTTGATGTGAAATGAAAGGTGGGGGACGGTGGTTTGTGATTAAGATAACCGTTACTGGCTCTGCGGAATGCCGCATTATTCCAACGACCAGTTCTGTCGTTGAATTCAACAAGTACCATGCCATAGCCGCTATCAATAATAGTATCCAGTAGGTCACGGTTCTTGTGAATCTAACCTGGACGGATGTAGACATTGGCTAGACTGAGGCGTTTACCGTTCTTACAGAGTGATATAACTAAACAAGACGAGACTGGACAAGAATAGTTTAGAAGAAGGGAAGATCTTAAGAAGCATTTAACTAAGGTTAAAAGACCTTGAGATGAAGAGGAGTGAGGCGGGGTTATATACGGACATAGTCGGTACAAATGTGCTCAGGGATGAATCTAGTACTGTCCTGGGGGAGACGGTTAGACCGCGTCTCCTAAAGGACTTAACATCTGCATCTCTACCAGATAGAAGTCTAAGGGCAGAGCTCCTCCCGAATTCTACTGAAGGATATTCAGTGAAAAAGGCTAACGAGTACTTTGAATTGTGTTAAGTCAGCTGGGTGGGATTGCCTTACCTCTAGACGGAGCTAGGGGTGATAGGGGCTACCCCCTCCACCATTAGAGCCATCCAGAGTAGGCACTTGCCCACGGGCAATATCTTCATTTCCCTTGGAGGCTGCATTATTACCCTTTAATAACTTCTCAATCTTAATTGAGGGAACGGTATAGGCCGAGGCTCCTCTTTTTTGATTCTGGGATTTCGGTTTCGGAAGGACTGGGCTGGAAAATAGGGCCCCAGTAAGGACCGAGATCAGGTCGTTTAATTTTATCACAGCGGCGTTAATTTTTATGTCAGTTAGTCTCATTAACTCGCTGTCCGACAT
This sequence comes from Pomphorhynchus laevis, assembly GCA_012934845.2. Taxonomy (NCBI): domain Eukaryota; kingdom Metazoa; phylum Acanthocephala; class Palaeacanthocephala; order Echinorhynchida; family Pomphorhynchidae; genus Pomphorhynchus; species Pomphorhynchus laevis. Next base: position 25,563 of record WNNJ02002755.1, read on the forward strand.
TCGAGAACATATATTCGAAAACGAGCCTTCTTTTTTCTTTTCAGGCCGATTAGACAAGGCGTCCCTGTATGCTTTAAAATAGGAGCATTTGCGGGACCACGCGGGGTGAGAACCCCGCAATTGGAGCATAAGGGGGAGAGAAAGATCTTCCTCTGATTTAAGACTCTGGCACGAGGTGCCGCAGACCCCTCAAGTCCTTGATATTTAGCAGCTTGAGGACCAGTGCCCCCATTCATGACACTGTGTACAATGAGGGTAAGTTAAATTATCTGAAGAAAGGAACTCAAAATCCAGATTATAACCCAAGAACGGGTTGAGGTTTGACTTTGATAGAAGATCAGCTTGCTCCACAGTGGCTAAACCAAACCCTATCGGAAGATGAAAGCCACTCTTCCAAATGAGTTGCCGAAAGCTGGAAATCTTGAAACACGACTTTAAATCAGCAACGTCGGTTTCGTTAAGGTGAGACGGTAGGTTGTTAATTTTGATCGAAGCCATAATAGGCTTAATTTCCAAGGAACCAAGTTTTTTAAGGTTCTCATTGAAGAAAGTTTCATATTGTTTCGATAAATCTGACGTTGCAAAAGATATTTTTATCTGCGTATCATATAATCTTACAGAATTATAAAAAATTCTGTTTGGAAATAACTCCGTAAATTTTCTCAAAAAGATTTGGAATAACTTGTGTCGTTCTTGTGGCTGTTTTAAAGTTATCTAGATTTTTCTGTTTTGGGATTGGGAGGGGGAGTACCCCCTCCCCCTGAAAATCATTACAAACAGTACTGACCTTGATGTTGACTGGTACTGCGGAATTAATTGTCTTACCTCCATCCACATCGACCAATTTGCAGGAACTTGCAAGCATTTTATCGTTTTTGAGCCATTACTACTAAAAGCGTGACAATGTACTCATAGAATTAACTCGAGTTAAAAATATGCGACTTCACTTATAACGATTGCATTTTCTTGTGCTGCCCAACCTCTTTCCCCAATGATTTTAGACTGAACATTCATGGATCAGCTCGAGTATCTTAAGTTTAACTTTGATGAAAGCTCACTGGTGTAACTATCGCCGTAGCCACCAAAGCTACAACTATAATGATACAACCGATTACGCTCTTTCCCAACCTGCCCAGATATATAAAGCATATTACAAACAAATCCCGTCTTTACTCGTTCGAACACACACAGCTAATCCGTCATAAAATAGATATCCTTCTGAAGGAAAGTATCATAGAACCGAGTAGATCAGGATTAAAATCGCAAATTTTGACAAATGAAAACAAATTTAAAAAATCTATGAGACAAACGGAAACAAATCTACGCTCAGCTCGGTGCGTATCATCTACCAAACATCGAGGAATTAATTGTCAATATATCATTGAATAGTGTATTCTCTACACTCGATCTATCCCGCGCGTTCTATCAAGTATTCCTGATTGAAAATGACAAACAATTTACAACATTCGAGGCGTTTGGTAAACTTTATCAGTACTGCTCATACTTTTCGACCTCTGACGCCGTTTCTAGATTCCAACGAGTAATGCACAGTATTATCGATTACATAAGCTGAAAGGGTCATACACTTATCTTGATAATGTGATCATATGTAGCAGGAATATAAGTAATAAATCTAAACCGCTTCATGGAAGTTACAAAAATATTGAATATGAAAATTTCACAAAATCTAAATTACGACAACAAAAATATTATTTTCTATGTTACACTATCGGTAATAAGACGATTCGTATCGACGCTGAATGAATGGATGCGCTTATAAATTATTCAAATCCCTCCAATTTAAATTATAGGCAACGACTACCGGCACATTTTACATATTATTCAAAGTGTATCCATTAATATGCAGTTAAGATTCGTGAAATTATCGAATGTACCACTTTTCCGATTCCAGTTCACGTATAAGAGATAATCAACGGCGACTTCAAGTGGTCCTTACTAAGCGTTATATCGAACAAATACTTGTTTGTCACAGTAGGGCTCTTACACAGTAATGGTCACTACGCGTTAATACGATAGGCCAGAAGTAAACGTGTCCACTCATACGCTGGCTCCCTTTCCGAAAGCACAAGTTATCAAAGCCTACAGAGAAGAATATGGCGAATTTATTATCCTAAGTGTCCCGGAAGAAGAAATTGAAATTTTTAAGTCCAAAACGAAAATTTCTCCAAAAGGTTAGCTTGGTCACTTAGATACACACGATTATCACACCGTAATTCTACTCTTCAAGATGTCTCGACTTTTGTCACTAGAGATTCAACTTGTCGAGATTCCTCCACCCTTGCTATTAGACAACGTTTGCATAATCAGGAGACCTCTAAGGTATTTTAAAGACTATGAGTGTGGGTGAATGTTATATATATAATAGTAATGCACGAATGTGCTGAGTAGACAACGGTCCAGGATTTCTTACGAAATACGGCATTTATAATAAATGGTGTTGCTTGGTAGACTGGACTTTGATTCACGACTTTCAGTCACCATGTCACTTCTAGACGACCACTTCAGCATCGAAATGATGAGTATCCGGCAACACTCATCAGTAGAATGAGGTACACACTGGTCGTTTCGGTTGCCTGTGTGACATTGTGAATAAAGGCGTTTCCGACACTTTGCTTAATTGTCTGAGGCTTTCGCTCTTAACCAGATCGAATTGCTGTGCGGACCATCCTTAAACACTAGGCAGAGGTTGTTGCTGAATTGTCGCTGCACTCGTTGGATCCTAAATGGATACGGCAGGTATAATAGTAGTGCACGAATGTGCTGAGTAGACAACGGTCCAGGATTTCTTACGAAATACGGCATTTATACTAAATGGTGTTGCTTGATAGACTGGACTTTGATTCACGACTTTCAGTCACCATGTCACTTCTAGACGACCACTTCAGCATCGAAATGATGAGTACCCGGCAACACTCATCAGTAGAATGAGGTACACACTGGTCGTTTCGGTTGCCTGTGTGACATTGTGAATAAAGGCGTTTCCGACACTTATCTGATTCAAAGTGTGAATTTATCACAATATCAATTTTGTAGCATTGACAATCATTTTCTCGAATATTTCAGAATTTAAAAATAAATTGTTTTATTCCTTCAAATATTATACTTATTGGACTCCGTTATTTCCTAAGCAATTTCATTTTAATGAAAAAGAAAATTTAAATTCTATTAAAGAATTGAATAATAAAGTTGCATGCTAAATATCATAACTGATAAATATTTTAAAATCTAATAATCTACACCAGTCGTAGCGAACATTCCATGGGTGGACCATGATTGTCGGAACTCGTGATTCCTAATAAATGAATAATTCAGATGTAATTTTTTGAAAAATTCAGAAAGCCCAAGGGCCGTCATGATTATCACGGCGTAATTAAATTCATAAATTTTATTAAACCAATGATTGGTGAATAAATAAATAATTAAAAATAGATTAGATCAAACTAAGTTTGTAAGTAATACAACAAGCAAATACTTTTCGTTAAATATCAATGATAATTAATAATAATTAAATATTAATAATAATTGTAACTGCAATACCGCAGGTGTAGTGTATCTAATACAATGCACATGTGGATTGCAATATATAGGAAAAACATATCAAATGTTAAAAACTAGGTTTAGGCAACATATATAATATACAGCATAATAGTCAAACTATATTTCATAAACATATGAGATTAATAGGACATGATATTAAAAACTGTAAATTATTTATTTTAGAACATATTATCGAAGAAAACATTTCAATATTAAATCAAAAACTATTAGAAAAAGAAGATTTTTGGATTAAAACGCTTAATTCCATGTACCCATTAGGATTGAATGACGTGGTACAAGGAATTGGCAGAAGTAGTATAATACATAATAAACAACTATATTATAATAATCCGGTTAAACGCAAACCAAGAAGTCATGGTGATAAAAGGAATAGGAAAAATAGAGTTAAAAATATTAAAAAAGATATGTATATAAATGAACAATTAGAAATATTAAAAACAACTTTTAAGTGATAATAAGCTAAAAGATCTTTATGTAAATATAAGAAGTTTTTCTAAAGATATCATATGTTCAATAAATCAAAAATTAATTAACGACTATGATAGGCTAAGTTGTATAATAGACAGTTATTGTAATACAAAATACGATAATCGTACAATAAATGTTAATAATAACAATAGAAAATATACATTTACCATAAACTTTATTAATAAATGTATAGATAACATAAATATAGCCGGACTTTTAAATAATTCTAAAAGTAAAGAAATAATAGGGTCAGATTTAAGTAAATATATTCCTAAAATAAGGTATAAACTCCTACCACCATTAGGACGAAAAATTTGTAATTATAATAAAGAATTAAAATCAATATGTAACGATAATATTAGAAACATAATGGAAACAGAATGCAATTGTAAAAGTCTTAGTTTTGATAAAATAAATGAACATATATGTACCCATAATCTAGAATTAATTGAAAATTGTGAATTAAGAAAGCTGCTATCAAAAGGGTATAAATATAGATTAAATAACAACAACGGCAAAAATAAAATTTACAGTTCGTTATATGATAACTTAAAATATTACTTTAGTAAGCTGATTAATAGTAAAAGCTTAAATACATCAAAGATAAACATTTGTAATAAACAATATATAATGATGATATTAGAAACATTATCGAAACAGAATGCAATTACAAAACATATCAAATATTAAAAACTTGGTTTAAAGAGCCAACTAAAGCGTTTGGCTCACTAACAATTTTATTTGTTTAAAATAAATTTTAAAAAAATTTTCAATTCTTTAATTTGATTTTGCTATTTTACTATGACAGAGAGATAAATGCAAAGCAATGGATAGTGGAAGAGTATTTAAATGAGTCTGGATGAAATTAAAATTAAATATTTTAAATTATAAATAATTAATTATTAAATTTAATAATAATATTTAAATAAAAATTAAATTAAATTAAATTAAAGTAAATGCATTTTAACATTTTAAATATGCATAAAATTTTCACATGGATCTCATATGCATCACTTAGAGATAATGTTGAAAATCTAGTATTATGCATTGTAAATGCTATAAACCAACAATCAAGTATTTTTATTAGACTTCCTGATTTGGAAGCGTTATGGTAATGCCGTAAAAGAAGATTAAAAAATGATGTTTTTGATTTCATGTTTAATTCCTTATAAAATCGTAATAACTGTAAAATTGTAATAATTTAATGACTGTGGTCCTGCCGCTCCAAAAGCAGGGATAATACACTGTCCCTGCTTATATGTACAGAAGTCTGGTTTCATTTAATCGCTAATAAAATTATTGTAAATATACTAATTTCATTGTATCATACATCAAGTTATTTGTGAAAAATATTAACTTCACCTAAAATAATACAAAATGATTTGCCAATCACTGGTACGGTTGTCGGATCATGGAGGCAGTGTACGAACCAAACTACTTCCAGCCATCGCGATCCTGAGCGACAGACCAGAGTTCTCTTTAAGATAGCCCAAGGCGGTCTTCGGCTAGTTTCGAGATTTGATCGTTCCACCGGTATCGAGGTCTATTTCAAGAGAGTGCAGCCTGGAAAACCTCAGAAGGTGATCCCTAGACATCCTCATGACGTCTCCCAGCCATCTCAGCTTACTTTCTTCGATGTGGAGAAGGAGCGACTTTACTCCGAGTCCATCCCGGATGACCGAATTCCTAACCGTATCTCTAAGGCTAAGACCGGCCACACCGCGAAGGAACCACATTTCAGTTGCCTGTATCCGAGATATTATCCTTTCGATCATAACTCAAAGCTCATGACCATAGGTTAAGATAGGAACGAAGATTGCGTGGTAAACCGAAATCTCCGCCTAAAGACTTAACTTTCGCTTAACCACGACATAAGTATGCAAAGAACGCATCGATGCATTAACTAAACGATCAGTAAATATATTTAACTGTAGTCATATCTATTAAATAAGTCAATTGGTACAAGGCAAAAGAGTATATAAACATTAAATTAATTATTTCATGAATTAATAAATGAATACCAAAAATAGTTCAATTTGGTTAGTCACTTAGCTATAATCTCTGATTTATTTTACAACTTCGGGGAATATAGTTACTTGAAGTTTATAGATTTATGGTTTATATATTTTGGTTTTATATATAACAATTAAATGCTAATTATGTAAAGATACGATATATTTAAGTATATTTTTTACGATTTTAATGTATTTAACTGTGGTCACGTTTATTCATTAAGTCAATTACCAAGCCTAATTATCAAACCATTACTTGAGCTCAATAACTTAATACAACCAGTAACTACTATTTGTTTTGCTAAATAAGGATGGAAATATTCTTATTACTATAAACATTTCATTAATATGTCTTAATTAAGGTCAATTTCTAAAACATCGTAAATATGCATTTCTAAATTTACACTATATTTATACCTAACATTCAGAAATATATAATTAAATATAGATTTTTTTTCAAAAATCTATAACGGAAAATGTATGTAGATAAAAATATGCTTTGATTTAATTCATTCCGAAATTTATTTATATAAATATATTATATATACAATTTATTAAGTTAAATATTAATAATCTAATCTTTTAGACAAAACTAAATTGATACAATATATGCAACTATGAATTAAGTAAAATTTATACAAATCTTGATTTTATTAAACAATTTAAATTTTAAAATAAATTAAAATTAATTTTGATTTTGACAAAGCTTAAACTATAATCCATATTATATTTAAAAGAACATGTAATTATTTTTTACTATCTTTAATATACTACCCTTACTCTGAATCATCAGAGCAAGGTTCGTATTACCTTAATCATGAGGCATTATGAGGAGGCCTTACTCATGAGGAGGCATAAACACCAGGCAGCATTCTATATATCCCCATCAGATCAAGAAATAGAACCGAATTATTCTCGCAATATTCAAAGTCGCTACGTATGCCCAGTCATCCTATGTGTGACGACAAACTTCAACAACGGTATACGCGTTTCGCTCTAACGGAGCTCATCAGTACCGTGACTTTAATAATCATCCATAGGAACCTTAACACACGCTTAAACGATGTCTAAAGCTTGAAAAACAGAACTACCCTTAATCTGAATCATCAGAGGGAATTTAGCATAAGCTCTGTGCATGGCATTGCGTATTGCGGTTTAACCATGCATCAGGCACTAAATTCCTTTTAATAGAAATGCTGTTTTACAAAGACACTTTAAAGTGTACAAATATATAAAATATAATTTGTTGTTACACCTGCCCTGGGACACGCAATGGTGTACTCGTAAATAAATCACTATGTTTTCCTCATGAAGAGGCATAAACACCAGACAGCATTCTATATATCCTCATCAGATCAAGAAATAGAACCGAATTATTCTTGCAATATCCAAATTCGCTAAGTATGCCCAGATAAAAAATGCAATGATTTTATTCATCCCTAAATTTTATTTAAATAAATATATTATATATACAATTTATTAAGTTAAATATTAATAATCTAATCTTTTAGACAAAACTAAATTGATACAATATATGCAACTATGAATTAAATAAAATTTACACAAATCTTGATTTTATTAAACAATTTAAATTTTAAAATAAATTAAAATTAATTTTGATTTTGACAAAGCTTAAACTATAATCCATACTATATTTGAAAGAGCATGTCATTATTAATTATAAATGATGGAAGAAAATCAAAACATATAAAATAACAAATAATTGTGAGCGTTTGACCTGATCTCTTAACAATAATTGCGAAGACACAGTTATTGGATTTATTCAAACAATTTTTATTGCATGTATACTGCTTCTTCGACGCATGTCTAATTACCATAACAACACCGATCTTAATATAAAACTGTAAAAAGGTTTTATTGTTGAGAAACTGGTTCCTAGTAATAATGTGTAATCTAAAGACCTATTATCATAGAAATAAATAATATGTCTATAATAAATAGATGTTGACATACAATCGTAAACATCGTATATCTAAATTAATTGCATACGAATAGAAATAGTTTGACATATTAAGTTACAATTTTTACATTATTTTAGAGCGTACATTTACTGTACGATGGGGGAAAGTATGAATAGGCTGGAGAAATTTATTTTGAAATATAAATTTTAATTTTTTATCAGAAGATTGATAATATCTCTCAATTGTTATAGTTTTAGTAGATTAATCTTTCTTAATACAACATTCATTTTCACAAAAATAATCGGTTTTATGAAATAAAAATGAGAAAAATAAAATTTAAGATTTGAAGAATTTTACGAAATGTTTTTATAAAACTCACAAATTAATTAAAATATGCATCTTTTTATTCATCTTTTATTTCCCTTTAATTCCCTTTTACGCATTTTTATCTCAGTTACACACTTTTATTCTCTTTTACCGCTTCACAATCTCTAGACCACTTACCATTTTAAGAACAAGTAAAGGTTAAATAATAATTTAATTATTTAATGTTTTTCAATTATTTTAAAAATTTAAAAATTAATTATAATTTTAAAAATATTGTTAAAAATTATTGCAAACTCTAAATTAACTTATAATTAAAAAAACCTTATTTATAATTAAATATACTTATAAGTAAAACATGATAAAATCAATTCATAAAATTAAAGTTCCAAACCGAAAAGACAGTGAATTTTATTATGATTTATTAAAATAATATTATGTAATAATATTTTGTAAATTTCTACAAGTATGCATGTGAAGCATCCGGGTAATTTTTATACACAAATTAGAGCGTTAAACTCGGAGTATCTAGTAACTTCTAAGAAAACAAAAAAGCGGCCACAAACTATTTTTATTGAAGCAATTTATGTGGCAATCTATGTAGCAATCTATTTTTATTGTAGCAATCTACAGTAGGAGTGGAATGTATTATGGGTCATCCAAGGATTTTTTCGATGAAGCGTCACTTACATGCATCGACAGTCTAACGAAAATTTATCGGAATCTGCAAGCCGTCGTCCACGACGAAAATTGATTGCTTTGGTCTTCAAATTGTATGAATTGAACTGAATTGAATGCCGTTGATGGGGTTCTTCGTCGTATCACGCGTCTATGTCCAGACTGTAAAAAATTACCTTATCCTTGTCGACTCAAAGTGATCGGAATGCTCAATATGAGGGTAAGGCTACTGTTTCTTGACTTGGTTGCAACGTAAAAATTACTTCACAAATGTGATGGATACGCTTTAAGTGTTGTAACATGTTGTATTGATCTATCAAGCAGACATCATTCGATGACTATTTTCAAGAAGCATACAGAGAAACTACCGCCGATCACTCGATTGTCAAGGCGTGTGCTTAACTTGTTGAATAGCCTTCCTGAGAATAGTGTTGCTTCTGAAACGCTGACTGTGTTCAAGAAGCGATTGCGGATGCTCCTGGAACAAATGGATGACATGAATATATTTTATCCTTGATTATCTTTTTTGTTGTGAGCAAACTGAACAGCCTTAACGGTTTTGTCTTGTATAATTTTTTTGAACAAAGAAAATTTATTTTCGCAAAATACAACAAATCTTAGTAAAAGTTTTATTTATTGTCATTAAGTTCTTTATTCAGATTTGTCACGATCTTCATACATCATATGTTATTCATTCAAATGATAGGGATTGCCTCTTGAGGAGCGACTACCCCTTATTGCTTGAGAAGCTGCCTGTACCAAGGTGAATCCAATCTTTTTTCTCAATTGGCAAATAACATCAGCGTACTCACGGCCAGTTCTGACATTTTGCATTTTAGCAATATTTTTCAAAATTCTATCGGCTTCTTGACACATACTACCGGAAACCGAAAAGACTTTATTAAAAATAATAGACAGTGAAGAGATCAAGATTAAGATCAATGTTCGTTTGACCAAACCTGTACTAGTTTTTCTGTCTTTTTATTTATCTCGTGTTTGTTTATTAAGAAAATCCTTATTTATTTATGAAAGTTTATCGGAATTTACAAGCCGTCGTCCACGGCGAAATTTGATTGCTTTGGTCTTCAGATTGTCGACAGTAAGAATGTTTTTAATTAAAAATAATAATTATAAAAATTATAATAATTATTATAATTATTAAGCTGGAGCTTAAAAAAAAGTTTGAGATAAAATAACATACAATAAATTCGATTACAAGATAAATTCGATTACAAGATAAATTCGATTACAAGATAAATTCGATTACAAGATAAATTCGATTACAAGATTATTATTATTATTATTATTTTGGTAATAATAGAGTTTGAAATTCTAAGCTGCTAACAAATAACTATATACAGAGAGTTTAAAATTCTAAGCTGTTAACAAATAACTATTTACAACACAATTGAATACACAATTGAAACAACACACAACATAATGCCGCGAGGTAAACCGTCTTCCTTTTCTCGCTGTTGTACGTGTAATGGTTCAGCTGCAAAATGTATACGTTGTCCTTGTAAGAAATCCGGAAGATCTTGTATTGACTGTCTAGCTACCAGTTGCAAAAATCGCATTAAAGAAACGCCGCTATTATTGGACTCCATCATTCCATCCACAGAGCGAACGAATGTATCACATTCAGTGAATGGCTGTATTAACCAAATCTTGGAATTGAACTTGTGTAGTATTGGATTTACTAATAAATCCACTGAGCTCTTACATAGTAGCACAGATAAACAAACTAACACAGGGATCGACATTGACTCGGTTTACAAAGAAGTCATTTTATGGGATCCGAATTTGTTCGAGCTACCAAAATGTAATGCAAGCTTCGAGTTCATCGACAATTTAGCGTCATTTTATCGTTTATGCGTCGATGATCAAACACAGATAGAATTAAGTCTTAAATCATCTACGGTGATGTGTCAGTTAATTTTGCAAAGAACGGAATCTCGTCGTGTGAGTACAAGACGCAAAAATATTGAACGCAGACTAAAATTATGGAAGGAACAAAACTTGTTCGAGCTTTTATGTGAAGCAAGAATCCTTCAAAGTCAGAGAAAGTGCCAAAGCCAAAGGACATCTAGAAAATCAAGTTGGGTCCAGAAATTTATTCAGCTAATGACACATCACAAGACAAACTCAGCGATAAAATTGCTTGAAAATCCTCACAATCAAATGGGTATAATGGAGCTGGACGATACTTTTGAATCACAGAGTGTGCGGCATAAGCTATTACAGCTTCACCCTGAAGCTTCCGACATAAGTGAAGGCGTAGCTTTAAATAGTCCTTTACCAAACATGGTTAAGCACCACCCAGTACGTTTTGAATACATATCAAGCGATGACATTATAGAGGCAGCTCGACGCACTCAAGGATCAGCAGGACCTTCAGGAATGGATGCGCAAATATGGCGCACAATGCTATGTTCGTTCGGAATATCATCTTCTCGACTAGCTTCCAGTCTCGCTGATTTTTCGTATCTAGTGGCATCCGTTAATATCAACCCAGACTCTCTTACAGCATTTACAGCAAGCCGTTTGATTCCATTGAACAAGGACCCCGGCATCAGGCCGATAGGGATTGGTGAGGTATCACGCAGAATAGTTGGAAAAGTTCTGGCAAAGTTGATAAGTAAAGACTTACAGATCGTGTCGAAATGCGAACAATTGTGCGCTGGACAAAGATGCGGGGTCGAGGCTGCGATACATTCCATTCGACAGGTTTACATGGAAAACAGTGACATGTGCTTGTTGCAGCTAGATGCTCGAAATGCCTTTAACTGTGTGAACCGTAAATTGGCTCTAGCAAATATAGAGTATGTTTGTCCTTCACTAGTAACAGTGCTGCGTAATGTGTATGGTAATCCAGCAACTCTTTCAGTCGACAAGGATTTAATGTTTTCCAAGGAGGGGTTCACGCAAGGTGATCCTCTGGCAATGATAGCATTTGCTGCGTCATCACTTCCACTAATAATGAAGCTGAGAGCTATAGCACCAAACGTTACTCATCGCTGGTTTGCAGACGATGCGAATTGTGTGGGTAGTCGATCTGATGTATTGAGAGTCTGGAATGGTATCCGCGAAATCGGCCATAGATATGGATTTCATCTAAATGAACAAAAATGCCAGGTTCTAGTACATAAAGATCAAATAAAATTAGCAGAGAAGACTTTCTGTGGTACAGGGCTTAAGATTATATACCAAGGTACAGAAATTCTTGGTTCTGCCATTGGAGATCAAACATATATGGACCAATTTGTTCATGGCAAAATTGAAAACTGGATTGAATCATTAAAAAATTTGAATTTAGTAGCGAATGAAGATCCATACGTCGCTTTTGCAGCTTTGACGCAGGCGCTCCAATTCAAGTGGAATTATGTTCAACGAACTTGTATGGCTAGTAGCACATGTTACGAACGTCTTTCATCGTATATATTCGACACGATCATTCCGAAGTTGACAGGAGTTGATTTAGATACGGGACAACTTGATTCGATAATGATTCCATTACGCTACGGTGGATTGGGTATACTAGACCCGAATAGTAATCCTCTTTCGGAATATGATAGTTCATTACGCATGAGCCAACCTCTACTAGATGGATTATCAGGAAGTGATTTAGAGATTAGATATGCCCAAATTGCGCGAGAAATAAGAATATATAAGCAAGAATCTATCAAAACTCGATTGATGAGGGTTAAATCAAAATCAGCGACTATTAGCGCTTGTCTCGATTTCACAGCCTGTAAAGGGGCATCTAATTGGCTTTCAGCAAAACCTTCATTAGTACTTAATCACCACTTAAGCAAAAGGCAATTTCAAGATGCTCTGGCATCACGCTATGGATGGAAACCTCCGGACTCACCCATGAAATGTTTGTGTGGACACAATTTTGATATTTGTCATGCTGTTGCTTGTCAGTCCGGTGGTATTCCAACAATTAGACATAACGTGGTTCGTGATATTATTGCTAAAGAACTAGCCGATGTATGCAGTTCAACATCAATTGAACCTCCTTTACAACCTTTGCCTGAAGGAATAGTTTTCAAAAATTCCACAACGACCCTTGATCGTAATTCTAGAGTTGATGTTGCGTGTTACGGTCTGTTTGGGGATAAGACGGAGCGGTCATTATTTGACATTTGTGTTTTCAGCCATCTTGCTCCTTCTTATTCATCTGGCACGACAAGCAATGCTTTTAACTATCACGAGGCTAGAAAAAACTCGAAGTATGGTGAAAGAATAGCACGGTTTGAACGATCGTCATTTTATCCTATTGTTCTTGCCTCCAACGGTGCCCTTGGCAGTACAGCACAGATGATTTTAAAGAAAATAGCAAAGATACGAGCAGATAGAACTTGCGATAATTACAGCGCCTGTATCCGAAATATAAGGAGTAGAGTCGGTTTTGCTTTAGCAAAAATGTCTTCGATGTCTATACGTGCTGCTCGTACGTCGAAAATTTAGTCAGTTAGTCAGCATGGAACAAGACTTAATAACTATTATTTGACTGTATTCTTAAATGTTTGTATTTAAAAAAAATTATAATAAAAAAAAATTATTAAGCTGTCTTATTTTTGAATAATTTATATTATTAAAAAAAATTATTATTATTAAAATTATAATAATGATATTATAATTATTAAAGATGCTCATTGTCCCAAAAATTGTATGAAAAACAGCTGGACAATCAAAATTATATTTTATTAAAATCAAAAATGGTGTTTTCAAATGTTCGAACACAACTGTGTTCATCATCAGGAATTGTACCAGTAGCTGTTAAACTTTGTATATTTTTATACAATTTCAAGAAAACAGCTACACATCGGTTAATTCAAGGAACAAAATAATAACACACTAAGAAGAAACGAGTATGCATTACAATCAAAAAATATATTTTTTTAATAAAACCCTTATTATTATTTAAAAATATAAAAAATTCTTAACTCCTGGAGTCCACTCCCAAGCACCTCCAAATCCGTAGCTCCACTTTCTTCTCGGGTCTGCCAGCTTTTAAGAGCTGATCAGAGAAGAGAGGTGGCCGTCACAATGCTTTTAGCCTCCCCATCCGATGTAGCAGGCATCAATATTAGTAAGCGTGTTTTTATTCCTAAGAAAAAATCCTGCTCATGCCCTAAAGATCTGCGACCCATTTCGATTCAAAATGCCCTCGTGTCGATTTACGAAAAAGCGCTTGCGCGTAAAATCCGCGACCATCTGAGTAGGCGTAATTTGATCCCTGCAGGTTTTCATGGGTTCGTTAAAGGTCGCTTGGTCCATTCAGCACTCGGTGAAGTGGAACAGTTTTGTCGGGATAATAGCCATCGTTTAGTTGTGCCTGTTTTCCTTGACTTTTCTGCTGTATTTAACCTCATCTTAATTTCCTTTGTGATCTCTTCTCTCAGGTCCCTCGGGTTGCCTGCGGGAATTGTGAACAGGGTGGAGATTCTGCTGTACACCAAGCGATTTTACTATGAAGACGACCCTGATGCGCGTCAGTTCTACCCTATTACGGGTGTGCCTCAAAGTTCTCGACTTTCTCCAATCTTGTATCTTGCTGCCTCCATTAACCTATTCAAAATATTGAAACGCGAGCAACGTCTTGTGATGTATGCTGATGACACCACAGCCCTGTTCTCTGGACACAGGTGCAACGACGTAGTTTCTGACATCAGCCGTTTCTTTTTAAGATTAAAAGACCAGCTACCCATATCCAACCTTATTTTAAACTCCGCCAAATCGCAGGTGGTTGCCTTTCATGGCTCTTCTACGACGAAGCAAAAACTTAAGAGATTAGCACTCTCTGCACTCTCCTCCATATTCGCCTCTGAACCACTTCCCACCTTCACAAATCGAGTAAAATACCTGGGGTTCACCGTTACGGTGAACTGGTCGGCGAAAGCCGACCTGGATAGACTCAAACGTATCCTGAAAAAAGCTAGGTGGGCCCTGAAACGGCTAAGCATCTGTCGTTGAAAAGGAAAACCCAGGTGCGCCTTTGGGGCACCTGGGCTATCTCGGGATTAGTCTTCTTTTCGAGAGGACGTCCCCCAGAGCAAAGGCTAAGGTTTCTTAAGCTCCTCGTCTCTCGTTTACCCAGC
This sequence comes from Pomphorhynchus laevis, assembly GCA_012934845.2. Taxonomy (NCBI): domain Eukaryota; kingdom Metazoa; phylum Acanthocephala; class Palaeacanthocephala; order Echinorhynchida; family Pomphorhynchidae; genus Pomphorhynchus; species Pomphorhynchus laevis. The sequence continues at coordinate 40,653 of WNNJ02002755.1, forward strand.
ATAGTCCGTCTCGATTGGATTCTTCGGGGGGGGGGTGAAAGACCCCGGGTGGTTCAGTCGGAAGGCGGGGTGTTGGATCGGTTGAAAGGCTCAGATCCCCCTGGATTTGAGGCCATGAAGAATGGGAAGACTGCAAGAAAGAAATGAACTGTGGTTCCGTCTTTAACTGACACTCATTAACTGACTGTTATTACTTTTTTTCATTTATGTTTTGTGATTTAATAAAATCTTTATTATTATTACAATGACATTATTGAAATCAATTGATGCGACACGTCGAGTTTTAAAGCATATCGTGATCATGCCAATGTTTTTGTAGCGCTGCTTCAGAGTTAAATCAATTTCACTAGTAAGTCTTGTGTCTCAATCGTTGCAAAGCATTCGTATATACAATCGCTACGTTGTCGATTTCGGTGTCGCTTATGGTGATCTGAGAGTCTCCGAAAACTTATGTTGTATGGTGTCAAATGTAGGTAATATTTTTATTCATTCTAGAGAGGCAAGAGGATACTCTCAAATTAGTAGAAGTGATCTTATATTTAAATTTAATTATGAGTACTTAATAGCAAATAGAAAATTAAAGAAGTAAAAATTAAAATTTTTATAAAAAATTAGATTGAAAATTCACTATTTAAGGAAACAAATAATTGACGAAATATTTTGACAATTTAAACAAAAAATACTTATTTTTCTATTTACAAGCTGTAAATAGAAAAGGTGTAGGTCTTATTAATAGAAATAAGGTGTAAGATTATATATAATATAATTATAATATTAATTATTTAATGATTAATGATTATAATGATCATTAATATATAATGATTTCCATCGTTTCAGTATTCTCATAATTTTAGCAACAAAATGATATTGTTTTCTGAACTGCTTTATTTTTATTAATGTAAAATTGGTAAAATAAATGAAAATTAGCTAAATTTCATGGGCCTTCTAATGGGGAACAACATAATATTTTAGTCTTGTTTAATCTCTTCAAATAGCTTGTCCTTTTTTCGATCATGATACTTGACGTCTTTGATCGAAAGATATCTCCACTTATAATCATATGTCAATAATCTCACATATTTAAAATCAATTGTGTCGTCATTGGCAATTGAACATATCGATGTTAGGTGGCATGTCGATATTGTTGTAAATGCTGTTTTAATTTAAAACTGGTTTGATCAATATATATTATACCTTTTGTAACAACTATCGCACAGTATTTCTTTAAAGTATATATCATTTAAGCAAAAAATACATATTTTTCCGCACTTCTTTAATTTTCTACTAAAAATATTGCGATAATAAATCTGCGGAATGTTGCGAATACTTTTCCTCTAATCATTTAATTTTTGGTTTTAAAACCCAAACATTTTTTTACGCAAGATATTTTATCATCGTTTTTAATGTTGACAAATTAATAATAGTTTTTGAAATAGAAGTATGCAAATGTTGTTTGATCAAGATTAATATTTTGCCCATTTAAGCAAAGATTTATTAAAGACAATATTTTTTGTACTTCAAATGTTTATTTTATATTATAGTTTTTATAGATTTAAAAATATTTATTTCGTAGTGAAATGAATTTGCAAAATTAGAGTGGTACTCTATTGCCCACAAGTTTTATTTTTAATAAACGCATGAATGTACAACAATTAAACTATTTTGTATAATTCGAGAATTTATTAAGCAAAAATCAATTTCGTGCTTCACGAGGAATTCGTAATATGACCGGACAGCGGGACTTAAGAACTTGTGATATCCTATCGTTAAATATGACATTAACTGGAGATGTATCGTTGAAATCAGTATGGCTGTCCGTAACTTGCATGTCGAGGTGATGAAATCGGAGTGGTAGGGCACCTGATCCGGTACGGTTCCGTTGTTTGCCGTGTTTTATAGCAGTCCGGAAACTGTTAAACGAAAAGTGAGATGACATGTAGGACAAACTTCGCTTGCTATACGTGACGGCCCATTTTTTGTTGCGACTTTCGTATTTTTTCTGTGGTTGTTTCGGATATAAAGGCGCGAGCGTAGCAAGCGCCGTCGCAAAGCGTTTAAATCGTTGTATGTAGTTATAATCGTATTTATAAGAATCAAGAAAGTTTTATAACCAGTCTAAACAATAAATGTAAGAAACTTTTAATAATGACTGAGAATAGTTATCCCCTTGTAAGAATCAGTTGCGTTCATATCGCATTTATCTTTAAAGAATCTTAATAATACCACAGCGTCAATACCCAGGGATTGAATGACCAAGCATGAGACAATTAAATAAGAAAATCCAATAAAATAAAAGCAGCAAGGATACCTTTAGATATATCGCGCAAACAGGTCATGTCGATTTATTAATATTCATATTTTTCGTGTATTAACGCGGCATGAGAACAAATACATAATCTTAATTACCCCATAGTACTAAGGTTCAGTAATAAAATGAACAAGCATTAGACAATTAAAGAAGATTCAGAGTAATATTTTATTCTGAAAATGCTATTGATGAACATACCTTTTGTCCTTCTACATTAAAAGGTAGATTATAATAAAATTTAATTCCTTTTGATAATGTTTAAATTGTACGTTCAAATGTGAAAGGAAAACAATTGCTTTGTCTGCTACTAATATCAGGCGATATGCTAAAAACATAAATAAATCGTCCCAAATGTAGAAATATAATCGATAAGTTTGAAGAATTGCCATAATTTATAACAATATTGGTCAAAATCATTTAAATAAATAGATACATATTTTAAACTAGGTTACTATAAAAATACCATCAAACAAAAAATAGTAAAATATACAAATCAACACAATAATATTAAAAATAAATTTAAAATCATTAGCGGAAAATTTTTATGGATGGATAATAAATAATATATTTTGTATTAGAATAATATACTAGATAGTTTTATCAGAGGAAATACGTATTTGGCCCCGCTGCTATGTTGGGTCAAGGAATTAGGGGCCGAAACTTGATAGCATAGCAGTTCCTCCTTATGACCTCTAATCCTTATTCTGATACAACGTCTGTTATTTATTAGTCAATTCATAAAAATGATTTTTTTAAATTTCAATTTTTTATTTTAACTTGATTTAAATTATATAAAATCTAAAAACAATTATTAATTTTATTATTTAATTATTAAATTTTGATTTAGCATTATTATGTTTTGTTTATTTTATAATTATATTAAATACGTAGACTCAGTTAGCTGATCGATTGGTAAAAATTACTAAAATCGCAATAATAGTGATATTATTAAGATATTATTAATATTATATTATTAATATTAATAAATGCTGCGACATGTCCAAGTCAACAGCACAATTTCTGATTATTAATTTCAAATTGTCATTGACATAAAAAGTTTGCGAAATCTGTATATTTTAAAATAATCCATTTATAATTACAGTTAAAATTTGGAATCAATATCTAGCACGTATAAAATCAAAAGCAAACTAAACAGACTTTTGAAACGATACAAATTGTCGCGAAATGATGCTTAATTCTTCCGTATATATTTGAAATATTAATAACATATAGTAAACACATCATAATTAACATTGGATTTGAAATACCACATATAATTTTTAAACTGTGGATGTAAGAAAATATTTTTGATATTCATTACATTGAAAAAAATTTGTTGACAATATATACAGATCGTAAGACATGTTATATAATCAGGAATGTTTGTTACTATCATTCTAATGTATTAGACAAATTGTACTTTCGCAAATTATATTGTATTAAATTATAGAAATATTTGCTGCTCTTATTATTAAAAACATAAAAGGTAAGTTATGATTTATAAAACAATGTTAAATTTTAATATATTTTAAAAGCTATACGCAATAAATTTAGCTGCAAATAACTCCTTATTATTGAGAAGTGGTAGTGCTGATATGGAACATAGTAATGGTCAAAATATTTATCATAAAATTGTATATTTTAGTTCTCATATCTGATCCGAAATAAACTACATCAAACCTATGCAATAAGGAAAATAATCATAGACATCAATTCTGATTTAAGCCAATATAACACAGAATTGATAAAAAGCGAATTATGGTGATTTTGTTAGGAGGAATTTTGGATTAATAAAGTATCTTTCTGAATTCTATACATGAATTACATAACTTTATGCGAACAAAATAAAAATGTGCAGCTTTACAAATAAATTAAATGTGTTTTGTGTGTTAAAAACAAATTCTTTTGTATAAGAAATAAATACATAAAATAGATTTAATTATTTTATATAATTATTAAGTTATTTATTGCTATATAATTATTAATATTATATTTATTTAATTAATATATTGTAGATAAAGAATTAGAGAACCAACAGGAATATTTCAAGAAAATTACACGCAAAAATAACGAAACAATCACATCTACTAAACTGTTATCATCGACAATAGATGTATCTACAATTTTCCATAATTCGAGCGAAACAAGAGCTTGAGCAATAATCACGAGGTAACAAATTGATTATTAAATTCCCAATAGCTCTAGCATGCTCTAATTACCCGTTACAACCAAATGTTTTGAATCGGGGATGGAAGTGTAAATCTATGACAAGCAAAAAATCACCTGCAATGTCCTCTCGAAATATATGCATGACTTTTGAACGACATTTACGGGCAAATCGTTCACACTACAGATACCGTTTATCAAGAATGATGGGACGTCTTATATTGATGTACATGTGAGATTTATGGGATTAGTACAATGCAGAATCTGAGAACGAAATCAATGTGTATGATGATCGATATATAATATTGTTATATTGTATTAATATTACAATTAATACAATATTTTTAATACAATTTTATACAATATTCTCGTTTAGTAGTTCAATAGTTTCGTTTTTAACTTTTATTTAATCATATAGTTTATTCTATTTTATACAATATTCTATAAAATATCATCTAATTGAATAGTATCTTTATTTAATAGTAATTATTTTATATAATTAAATAGTATATTTAGAGTATTCATCGTTAATATAATAAAAATATGAATGACTATAAAAATAAAAAGATATTTTATATAATTAGATAATTAAATAAGTTATTTATCATAAATTATATTATATATATTACATTGATACAAATTAATACAACAATATGGATTTAATACGAATGTATTTTTGTTAATAAAACCTTTAAATGATCCGTAAAAATTAGGTTAATTCTTGTTTAATCGCAAATATTAAAAATATTTTTTTATCAATTACCTTGACAACTCAATCATCTCTTATTTGTCGGCTAATTTTTTGCTAAAAGGGAAATTCGTCTCGTACATTTTTTCGTTAAAATTAACATTTGAAAAGTGTTTTACAAAAACGTTTTACAAATAACGTATCTGAATTAATGACCAATAAGAAAAACAGATAGTCTTTTTTAAATTAAATGAATCTATAAATTTTGTCGCATCTCTTATAACAAATAAACAAATTACAATGCTCGTTTGTGTGAATGTTGAAAGAGCCCAAGCTACCTAGTATCCGTTGTTGAATAGAAAATCTCTGATGACACCAAGGTGAGGGCAAACATGCTCTAGCTTAACTGTATCGTCATGCATCACCACTATGATACCTAAAAAAATACGAAACATTAAACGTTGATTTGTAATTTTTAATTTTAATTTTTAATTTTTTAATTAAAGAACAAAAATATTTACTATAAAAACATCTTATGCGAAAAACAGTACATTTGTTAAGAATTTTTGGAGCTGGAACAAAGAAAAGAGGAAATGTTTTGATATTTCGCTAACTTCTGTTAGCATCTTCAGAAAATTACATCTCTTTCTGAAGATGCTAACAGTAGTTAGCGAAATATCAAAAATAATGTCTTCTTTCATATGATCAAATAGCGCATATTTTTGAAATATAACAATTAGAGCAGATGCTCTAATTGAAACCAACTTTTGGAAAGATAGTCGTTTGTAGATTTGCTCCATCCGTACCTTCTTAGAGTGTAGAACAGCGTATGAGTAAACCCATTCTGTGCTTTCCATTAATAGTAAAAATTAAAAAAAATATTTTTTATATAAAAAAATAATATTATTAAATAGTTGATACTGATCCATTATTTATAAATAATTATTGGAGCTGGAACAAAGAAAAGAGGAAATTTTTTGATATTTCGCTAACTTCTGTTAGCATCTTCAAAAAATTACGTAATTTTATGAAGAAAATTATATTTTTGGCGAAATATCAAAAAAAGAAATTTCTCTTTTCTTCGATCTAGCTCCAATAATTCTTTATCAATAATGGATCATTATCAACTATTCAGAATCGTTTTTAAGAAAACTCTCATTCCAATTGTCAAGAATAAAGATCACAGACGATTTTTTTAGAATGTTATTTAAAAAATTATGTTCATTGCAAATTTTCAGTAATATTTTAAATAAATTCAAAAAAAAATCCTCTCTGCTCTATATTATATAGACAAATACTATATAATAAACATATTCTCTTCCTTTCTTCATTTAATGTGTTGATATTAGGAAAATTACAATGATTTAAATTAAAATTTTCCTTCTGTCTTAGATCCAGTTCCGATAATTCTGTATCAAATTGAAATTTTCTGAAAATGCTAACAGAGGTTAGAGAAATATCAAATAAAATTTTCCTTCTTTCTTCATTAAAAGATAACTTAATAAAGAATTATTGGAGAAAAATAAATAAGGAAAATTTTATTTGATTTTTCGCAAACCTTTGTAATTACATTAATTTTCTGAAGATGCTAACAGAGGTTAGCGAAATATCAAATAAAATTTTCCTTCATTATTCTGATCCAGCTCTAATAATTCTTTATCAATAATGGATCATTATCAACTATTTAAAAGTAAATATATTTTTTATTAGATTTACTAAATCCAATAAATAAATGAATAAATAACTGTAGAGTATAAATCCTTTATGGTGAGATAAACAAATTAACTTTCTAAAAGGAGACTAGTAGACTCATTTTATCGACTTATCTAGCGGTTATCGAACTCATCAATAGAAAATGCCTAATCTAAAGCAATTACTTGACCAAAAATGTGTAAAGGCATGGGCACGGAAGGGTCATATTTTAGAAATATAAAAGCGTTGTGATATTTTGCACGTATGATGTTGTTCAATGTTGAGTTCAATGATGATTCTCAACTGAACTGCATCAACTAAACTTGATGCATAAATTTTAGCATAAACATTTATTCATTTTCGAACAAAAAGACCTAATTAAATTTAGGTTATAGGCAATTGTTCAACACTATATTGTGGTTTAAATGAAAGCCAGTTTTCACAAAAATATCAGTTCAGCAATTGTGAATTGATTTATCAAACAGCCGGATGAGTATAATTTATAATATATTATTGGCACATTGGCCGAATAGACTAGTCTTCATGTAGGAACGTGGAACATCATCTCGATGGCAGGGAAGGAACCAGAATTAATTGAAAAGATGGGTTGCTTCGGTCTAGAAATAGTCAGAGTGACTTCTCTTTACTATTCTGGAACTGGAACTAAACTTTTGGATCAAGACTGGACCTTGAACTTTTCGGGAGCTACAAACGGAAAGCGACGACATGCGGGTGTAGGGATACTTACAAGTCCCCTGATGTCGTTCGTGGTAGAAAAGGTTTAACCAGTAAACGAAATGCTGACGTCTCTGAGACTTATAGTCAAAGAGGGAAGGGGGTGACTGTTGTGTGTGTTTGCTTTCAACATTATCTCGAAATACGCAGCCTTCGTGGAAGATCTTCCTGCTCTGCTTGATAGTACTCCTGATTGAGATTCCCTTGTTCTATCGGGTGAATCCAATGTTCATGTTGGTAGTGACAGTAGCACTTGGAAAGGAGTGCTGATAAGGAACGGACTCTCTGATATGAATGCAAGTGGTGCAGAATTATTGCACTTTTGTTCTCGTAACAATTTGTGCATAACAAACGTCATGCTTGAACATAATATGTGATCCATAGATGCACATGGCATCAGGATTCTCTCAGTCCAAGATGAATGATCGATTTTGTAATCGTTTATCTGATCTGCGACGTTATGTTATGGACACTCGTGTGAAGAGGGGCTAAGCTGTTAACCGATCACTACCTTGTAGTTAGTAAACTTCCATGGCAGGATCGAATGCTAGACAAGCCTGTTAAACCCAAACGTTGTATGAGGGCGTGCTGGGAGCGTCTAGCAGATGTTTCTGTAAAAAACGTTTTTATAGCTACATCCTGGAGAGCTTCTCTCGGTTGCCAGAAGAGGTGTAGAGCATTGATCTAAAACGAGATATGTTCAGATCCTCACTTGCTAAAGCAACTGTGAAATGTTGTGGCTAGAAGGCCTTGGGTGCTTGTCGCGGTAGAAATACAGAATAAGCTGGCTTATAAGGCAACTTTGTCTGATAAATCAATGGAAGCTATAAACAAGTACCGAAGAGCAAAGAGAGCTTCAGCTCGAGCAGTTACCGAAAAGCCGAAGGCTGCTTGGGAGAAGTTTGGACGACGATCAAGAATCTTCGCGTTGGAAAGCAGACAACTCCTAAAACTGTCTATGACAAGAGAGGATCTATGTTCACTGACATTGAAGAAATTCTTGGTTGTTGGAGAGAGAATTTTAGGAGTCTCCTTAATCCGACGGATATGCCTTCTCTTTTAGAAATAGAGCCTTTAGAACTAAAGGAAGAGCTCATTTCTTTGGAAGTGGTCATTGCTGTTATTAAAAAGCTTCGTAATTGCAAGTCTTCTGGAGTAGACAAGATTCGACCTGAAACTTAAAAGGCTCTCGACGTTGTTAATATAAAGTTGCTAACACGGATCTTCAATGTTGCATTGAAGTCGGGCCAGGTTCCTAATAAGAGGCGAACTGGGGTGATGGTACCGATCATTAAGGTGACTGAAATGTATGTTCCAATTATCGGGGCATCACTCTTAATAGCCAAACTGGTAAACTATTTGCTAGGATTTTTGAGTTAAGGTTACGGTCTATAGTTAATGGACAGTTGCAATAGGAAAAATGTGGCTTTCCTCCTGGTCGTGGAACTACTACATATAAGCTTTTTTACTCTCTCAAATATCCTCGGGTAGGTGTGGCTTCTCTGTATGAACAAAGTATGAGTTGTCTTGGGGTTCTAGGTAGGAAGTCTGAATCATTTCCAGTAGGCGTTGGGCTTCGTCAGGGTTGTCCTTTGTCTCTAATTTTGTTCCTTGTTTACATGGACAAAATTTTGAGACGGGCAACTCTGACGGATGTCGGCCTTCAGTTCCATCAGGATATCATCTCCGCCTTTTGCAGATGACGTTGTTTTGTTGGCTTCTTGTTCTGAGGATTTACAATGCCTACTAGATCGATTCACTATTGAATGTCAAGCGGCATGGATGTTGATTAGTATCTCCAAGACTGTCTCTATGTGTTCGTCTCGGATTCAGTGTCAAAGCTAACCTGGATTGAGGAAAAGAATTTTCTGATAAATAGAACTTCAAGTATATTGGAATATTGATCTCGAGGGACGGCAGAAACATCAGGGAGATAGAGAAGCGGATCTGTTTAGCTAACGCATCGATGAGTTTTTTGCAAAAGTATGTCGTGGTGAATCAGAAGTAAAGTCTTCAGACTCTACAGATTCTTCACTGTAGAGAAGTCTTCTCTACAGTGAAGTCTTCTCTACAGATAAGTTTAAATTGACGTATTTGTATGACAAATACGTCAATATGTGCTGATGAAACCCTGCGATCAACATTAAGACACCGAACAGCGATCTTCTCTTACATATTTATAACTTCATGTTACAAACAATAAACACTTTAAAGGTGTCTATAAAATATACATCTTTAAATGTTTCCTAAATATTACTGTAGACGGACAAACTTAATCAAATATGAAAGTTGGCACAGTTATGATTCAAGTCAGAACACGAATAAAACTATTATCTGGTTAAGTTTATTCAAAAGCAGTTTAATTTCGTAAATCGCGGTTACAAAAGTCTATGTGAGTAATCCGAGTTAACGATGTATCCAAAGGTTATGTTCGAAAAATCGTGGAGTTTAGCACTAAATTTATTTAAAAACTCAAAACACATGTTCAACTCTTGCTGTAAATCACCTAATTATTAATTCGTTAGTTTTGTATTAAAATTTTACTTACATTTATTGCATTTGTAGGCAATAATACCGTTAAGATTTTTCTTTAAACAGCAAAACTGTTCGCCATCGCTTCGAACAGGAATGAATCGCTCAGAATTAACAGTTATACCATTCGTCAAGCTGGCGAAGTTACTTATGCCGGATACCAGTAGCACAATATCACGAGAGGTCAGCTCAAAGATAAAGAAGAAAGCCACATTAGTGTATTAATCAGATCAGCTAATTGAGTGCATATTATATTATTTATTAATTAAAACTAATGATAAATAAAATAAAAATAAAATAGGTTGATAAGTCGTCCTGATGTATCAAAATAATATCATGATAAGTAGTCCTGATGTATCAAGATAATATCAATACCTGTGTCAGCATTCATATTATCAAAATTTAAATTATTGCAAATTAAATAACTGTAATAAATGCGCGAAAAATTATAAATCAAATCAGCTAAATGAGTATACGTATTTTATATATTCAAAAAATTAAAAATAATGTTAAATAAAATTTAAAAAATTAAATATTAAATAATTGTTATATAACATTTTATATAATTTATTTAAAGTTAAAATTTAAAATTAAAATTTATTATATAAGATCAATTTGTATGAATTGACTAATAAATAACAGACGATGTATCAAAATAAGGATAAGAGGTCATCAGGTGGAACTGCTCTATTATCAGGTTTCGGGCCCAATTCCTCGACACATAGCAATGGAGGCCCCAATTCTTTGATCCAACAAAGCATATGGGCCGAATACGTGCTAATTACGTATTTCCTCTAATTAAATTTGATTATCTGTTATATTATTATTCAAATACGTGGTAGAATATTTATTATCCATCCACAAAAATTTTCCGCTAATGATTTTAAATTTATTTTTGAAATTATTGTGTTGATTTATATATTTTACTATTTTCTGCTTGAAGTTATTTTTATAGTAACCTAGTTTAAAATATGTATCTATTAAATTATTTAAATGATTTTTAAGAAAGCCAATATCATTACATATTGTTGCAATTCTTAAAATTTTCTATAATTTAAATCAAGTTAAAATAAAAAAATTGAAATTAAAATAAACGTCATTTTTATGAATTGACTAATAAATATCAGACGTTGTATCAGAATAAAGATTAGACGTAATCAGGAGAAACTGCTATGCTATCAGGTTTCGGCCCCTAACTCCTCTACCCAACATAGCAGCGGGGCCAAATACATGCTAATGATGTATTTCCTCTGAAATAACTATCTAGTATCTTATTCTAATGCAAAGTATATTATTTATTATCCATCCATAAAAATTTGTCACTTAAGAGTTTAAATTTATTCTTTATATTATTGTGTTGATTTATATATTTTACTATTTTCTGCTTGATGTTATTTTTATAGTAATCTTAGTTTAAAATATGTATCTATTAAATCATTTAAATGATTTTTAAGAAAGCCAATATCATTACATATTGTTGCAATTCTTAAAATTTCATTATTTAATGTATTATATTTTATATTGTATGGTATGCATGAATGCTCATAAAAATATTATATATAATATTATATACCTGACCGCTAATAATTTCGCTATAATATACAAATGTCAATTATGATTCATAAAACAATTTGTTTGGGTTTCTCCAAAGTCATCATCAGTAGTAGCCGCTTTTTATAATAAATCACGGTTCTCTTTACCCGAGTCTACTGCATATTCCAATCACGCATTATCTTCGATATTATTTTATCGTTTTTGAAGTCAAAAAAGCAGTTATCGTTTCAGATTTTACTATACTCTAGTACTCACCCAATCTCGTTGATTAGGTGAATTTCAGTCCCCATTCTTCGACCCAACATAGCAGCCGATGCAAATACGTGTCAAGGACGTATTGTTGAAAATAAGTTCTATCGACAAAACGATCGCGGGTAATGTTTAGTTAAATACCGGCACTTTCCGGTTCTCAAATTTTGCATAGCGGAAGGTATTAGCAAGATACGTATGTGCCGGTATTCAGATTTTAACCGAGTATAGTTATATTAGGAGATTTAAAATTTTTAATTTAGAAAAAAATAAATAGTGTAGTGCACATTACGACCTGTTAGTACCTATGATCAAATGTTAGCTCAATTCAACTACCAGATGAAGAGAAATATAATGTTCAATTAGGAATGACCTGTTCAATTTAGGTTTTCACCATAGCGATGACAAAAATAAATCATTTTGATGAAATGTTTTGACTTGAAATAACTCTTTACTGTCTTTCAAAAGGTTTCCAAAACGAAGTAAACTATTAAGGCGTTAATTTCACCTCCAAGCATATTCGCCCAAATAACAACCATTATTTTTTGCCTTTTCCTCTATGAAATGTTTCAATTAACGCCATCGAGACTATATTTGTTGTGCAAGGCATCATAGAAATTAGAAATGAGGTGTGTTCTAATACATCTTATTCCCAACTAAAAATAAGGAAATCTTAATTACGTGGTGAAATGGAAGAATGGGGAAGAGAATGCGGGATTGGGGAAAGAGCAGGAGGACTGATGATTGGAGAAAAAGGGATTGGGGATGGGGGAAACGGGGGAACGGGGGAAAGGGAAATGAAGGGAATGCAGTAATTACGGAAAGTGGAAGGAGCAGGAGTGCTACGGAAGGTGAATATAAACTTATTTATTAAGGTAGTACCACTCACAGTGATTTTTGGAAAGGTTATATTAAATTAGAAGATTATGGTTACAACCAGTGTACATCCATTAAAACCTTTTTTGGAGAAAGGGACAAAAAATAATGGATGGATAGACCTTTATTTGGGAGGATATGCTTGGAGGCGAAATTCACGCCTTAACAGCTTATCTCTCTTTGAAAAAACTTTCAGAAGACATTGGACTAATTTTAATTGAAATTTTTTATCAAAATTATTTATTTTTGTCATTTCTATGGTTTAAACCTAAATTGAACAAGTCATCCTTAATTGAACATGATATTTATCTACATCTGGGAATTGAATTGATCTAAAATTTTGATAGTAGGTATATTCGACTCCGCTGATTCAAATAATAGCAAAAATAAATGTGTCCATGATAGAAAAATTTGAGAATGGTGTCCACTAAAATGAACATACCTTCTCAAATAAAACATTATATTTCTCTTCATCTAGGTGTAGTATTGAGGTAAAATTTTGATATTAGGTATACTCGACTTTGATGATTCAAATAATATATAAAAATAAATGTGTCCGTGTTTGAAAAATTTGAAAAAAGAATGTTTTCTCAAAAGAAAATATTTTTTATCATAAGATTTTTTTAAACTTTTACTTGATATACTTATTATATGTTATGAACGTTATGATAAGGTATTTTAAGTTTTCTTTCGTAATATGCACTACGAATTTTTAATTTGAATTTTCTTTTTCTAAAAAATTAAAAATTAAATATTTCGAAATATTATCCTCGATTAAGAGCCGAATAAGCAGTACGTATCTTACTAATACCTTCCGTTACGCAAAATTTGAGAACCGAAAAGAGGCGGTATTTTACTAAGCATTACCCTATATCTTAAAGTTAATATAAAAATACCATCAAACAGAAAATAGTAAAATGTATAAATCAGCACAATAATATAAAGAATAAATTTAAAATCATTAGAAAAAAAATTTTGTGGGTGGATAATAAATAATCTACTACGTATTAAAATAATATAACAGATAATCAAATTTAATCAGAGGAAATACAAGCTGGAAAAAGACGGTATTTAACTTATTAAATTAACTTATTAAATTATTAAAATTGTAAATAGGAAATATGAATTATTTTCATTTAACTAAGATTAATAATTAAAATTAATAAAGTTAATTTTATATAATTTATACTCTTTAGTAGAATTTTAAATTATTTTACAACTTATTGAGTTGTAACTAATAAATAATAAATTACAAATAATAAATTTATAGTCAAACAAATTGGTTTTAAAAATTTAAATTTTTTAAATCAATTTATTTAAATTTAATTAATTTAAATCTTTTTAACTGTTGCTATCAAGGCACAATAATGTCAACGATACTTTCCTAATGTCAACGATACTGAAATATATAATTCAAATTTGAGAATTTTGTTTGATTTAAATTTCAGAAATTATTAATTAATTTTATTAATTAAAATAATATTAGTGTATTGTACAGTTAAATAAATGTAATGTGTTTTCATGTACAAATTTACTCATAGAATTACAAAACGGTCAACTGAAGCAAACGAATTACATGAGTTGACTGTTTGCAGTCAAGTCTTTGGATTAAAATGAATTCTAAATAAAAAAAAACTAATTACTTATCAAATTGTTTGTATTAGCGAAATATATGTAATAGCATACCGGAAAGTCGGGGGTTGATCCCCATTTCAGCCCGTCGATTCCGTAGATACCAGCGCACGTGACGCCATTAATCCCCATTATCTTATCAATATATGGGTCCCAGGAAGACATTTTCTATCTGATATTTCTAAGTTTCAATTGTAGGTCTGCAAAATTGATCGGTCCCGTTCCACAGCAGCAGCAATAGAAGCTGAACGCACAGCACAAGTTGATAATCTATAAGCGAGATATATTTCTATTAGTTAGAACAGCGAATGTTTGAGAAAAAAAATCATGAGTAAATACTAAAACGTTAAAACAATTGAGACATAAGGTTAGCGTAAATCTCCTTCCTGCAAGTCTGCTAAATAGGTGTGGTAGATGTGACAATATCCCAGTAAAGACGATGGCTTGTCGTCACTAATAATCTTACAGCAAAACACCGCTTTGTTAGTTTCGGGTGTAATCAAAGAGTTAGAAAGTACACGACCAATTTAAGTAACTACAATGCACGAAATAAAGATACAAGTACAACCTAAAGCCGTTTTGTTGCTAAAAGGTCGATACAGACGTGAAAAGCGCCAACAGATTAACATCAAATTTACTCGGTGGTAGGAGAGCTGTGCTCCTTTACCCGACGGCTAAACTGTCAATTTAAAACGACGATTAATGGACGTACTGAGTATTCAAATTAGGTAACTAAGCAAACACCGAATTTAGCACGTATTCTCCTCTTCTACAAGGGATGGCACTGTATGCACAATCCTTTCTTTCTATTTATTATAGTAGATTTCTCGACTTCTAATTCCCTCTACTCTTCATCTGCGTTTCGATCGTCAAGCGTAGGCGACCCTAAAAAGAAAGATAGCAAAGCGCAACTAGAATAAGCCTTTCCACTAAAAGAGTACTTTACTACACATGACGACTACACATACGTTTAACAAGAACTATACATTAAATATTTTGCTGATAAGAGATATACAGAGAAAATAAGTATTCTCATCCTTCTCTCTGTCTACTATCTAACGAGGCGTGTGTATGGAGTTTGCCTACATCTCGAAGCGTCATATTGCTGAATAGACAGATCAAACAAGGAAAGTATGCTGCGCGTTTTGTTAGCAGCAAAAGTGAATATGGTTGAAGTGTTCCAGGCTAGATATATACCCTACACAACAAGCAGTAACAACGAATCAAGATGGTACATGGCGGAATTGCTCTATTTATATGCAGAATGCCAATCCTCGCCTCGATAAGCCAGCATCGAAAGTGTATTCGTCGGAATGTCGCTTCCATAATAGACGGACACAATGGTGGAATCTGTGGCTATAACCTCAGAAAGGGAATTCGTTAATTACAGCAACATTGTAGCAATGGTTTGCTCGTTTTTCTCAAAACTAACGAAATTGCGATGCTGCAAGGACAATCGTGACAACACTGTAGTACGATGTACTGGCAATTATACATAGAAGCAAGACATCCTAAACCGGCGTTAAGAAACTAGTGGCGGCAACTTCAAACGTTTTGGAAAACGTTCCTTTTGTGACCCAGTGGCGGTGGTAGATTTTGTCAAAGAGAAAACAGCTATCAACGTATCACTTCAACGACAGTTTCACAATTTAGGGGGATTCTTCTTTCTCGGATATTTACTACAAATAAGTGAATGACAATAATAATGGTGGAATCTGTGATTATAGCTTATCGCTTTATGAAGAAAGGGATATTCTTTATTCGTCAATTACAGCAACATTGTAGCAATCGTTTGCTCGTTTTTCTCAAAACTAACGAAATTGCGATGCTGCAAGGACAATCGTGGCAATACTGTAGTACGATGTACTGACAATTATACATAGAAGCAAGACATCCTAAACCGGCGTTAAAACAAACCAGGGGCGGCAACTTCAAACGTTTTGGAAAACGTTCCTTTTGTGACCCAGTGGCGGTGGTAGATTTTGTCAAAGAGAAAACAGCTATCAACGTATCACTTCAACGACAGTTTCACAATTTACGGGGATGCTTCTTTCTCGGATATTTACTACAAATAAGTGAATTTATTACTCATTTAAAAATATTGATGAGTAAATACGAAAAAGAATATTTGATTTCACAACTTAATTACAGAAGATGGAGTTTAAAAATTTTAATCAGACTTTTAAGTCAACGTAAAACTAGCTTCAAGTCAACTATATATTGCAAATTGACTAGTTTTTAAACCAATTTGACAAATAGATCGGATGCTAATATCAACATATCAATTGTAATAGTGCAATAAGAATGAAATTATAAACTTTAATTACTAGACAAATCCCGTTTTTTACACTCAAGTTCAAAAATCGATGCAAGCATCAATCAGGTTTGAAGATGATTGATTCATATAAGAATTATTAGAAAAATAAAATTATCATCTAGAAAGACAAGACTATAACTTATATGGAAGAATTTTAATGTAATAAATAAAGATAAATAATAACTAATTATTTAAGATGCTATATAATTTATATTTATATCAAGTTAAAATTTAAAGTTGAAATTTAAAATAAAAGTCAATTTTTATGAATTGACTTATAAATAACAGAATTAGGATTTGAGGTCATCAGAAGGAACTGCTTTGTTATCAGGTTTCAACCCCTATTCCTCGACCTAACACAGCAGCAAGGCCAAAGACATGCAAATGACGAATTTCCTCTAATGAAATTTGATTATTAAAATTTAGTTTGAAGTTCTACATTTTAATTACTGACGATGGATAGTGGCGTATTTAGATAAAGATGAAGATTTAGAAGATGAAGAAGATGTAACAGTAGTTATAAAAATATACAACATTAAACTAATTTTTATATAAACTAATTATTGAGTATTCAAACATTAATCTATTATATTTATCATTGAATTCAATTAATTCAGTTTTTGTTTTTATTTTTAATTTAAAAAACAAATATTACTAAACTTTAATTTTAAAATTTAGTTTGAAGTTCTACATTTTAATTGCTATGGATAACGGGGTATGTAGATAAAGATGAAGATGTAGAAGATGAAGAAGATGTAACACCAATGACTTCTCACAATTTACGGGGGTGCTTCTTTCTCGGGTATTTACTAAAAATAAGTGAATGACAATAATAATGGTGGAATCTGTGGCTATAGCTTATCGCTTTATGAAGAAAGGGATATTTTTATTCGTCAATTACAGCGACATTGCAACAATGGTTTGCTCGTTTTTCTCAAAACTAGCGAAATTATAATATTAATAATAAATTATAATATTATAAAAATATACAATATTAAACTAATTTTTATATAAACTAATTATTGAGCATTCAAACATTAATCTATTATATTTATCATTGAATTCAATTAATTCAGTTTTTGTTTTTATTTTTAATTTGAAAAACAAATATTACTAAACTTTAATTTTAAATCAAAGTTGGAATTTTTGTAAAGTTACAAAATTAAAAGCAAGAGATAATTATTTATTCATTATTAAATAAAATTATTTAATTTCATATGTAGGCAGCTTTGTTTCAGCTTTATTTACTATCCGATAATGCTGGAATTATACATCTTTGATATATGCATTCACAGACAATAATTGCTCAAATTTTTTAATTCAAATTAGCTAACTGAGTCTACGTATATTATACTATAAATAAGAAATGATTATAAATAAAATAACTTATAAATAATTATGATTAATAGATCCAATTTATACAATTTTTATACCAAGTTAGAAATTTAAATAAAAGTCAATTCTTATGGATTAGCTAATAAATATCATGCGATGTATCCTAGAAGGATTGGAGGTCATCATATAATGTACATTTATTTACAAAGTATGCATGTGCCGAGTCGACACAAGATAAAATATGTGCTAATATCTAAAAGGGTATTCAATAATCATTTAAATACACAAATATTCAAATCTACAAAATTTAAATTAAGGCGTCAACCCAAATACCTTTTATGTAAATACTACGTAAAGTATTCTGGTTCTTATGTTTCAAAACTTTTAAAATATTTTGAAATGCCGATTTAACTACCAAGTTTCTTTTAGTGATTATTGATCTCACAAGTATACGAAATTACATAAACGTCCGTCGTTGTAAGTAGTAACTTGGTATTTTTATAGCAAATTAGAAATTAAAATAAAAGTCAATTTTTATGAATTGACTAATAACTAACTGAAGATGTATCAGAATAAGGATTAGAGGTCATCAGGAGGAACTGCTATGCTATCAGGTATCGGCCTCTGGTAGCATAGCAATCCCTCCTGATGACGAAAGTCCCTTCTGATGATGTTCCGGCCCATAGCAGTGGGGCCAAATACATGCTAATGACGTATTTTCTCTAAAGAAATATGATTAGTTAGTCTGCCGTATTTTAATACAAAGCATATTGTTTATTATCCATCCGTAAAACAAATTTCTGTCTAATGTTTTAAATTTATTTTAAATAATATTTTGCTGATTTATACTTCTCCATTATAAGAAATAGAAAAAATTAATCAAACTTCCTTGAAAAAATGTGTTCATAGTTTCAAGTTTTTAACCTTCACTTAGCCGCTTTTCAGAAATTTTGCCTAATTGTATTATAAGGAATGATCAGTTATATATACAAGGTTCCGATTAATTACCATACGATATGCCAAAATCGATACCTTTTTTAAAAAACGATGGAGAAACTATGCTTGTTTTAAGATTTCGCTAAAAGATAAATCTCTTTAGTGAAAGTTAGCCATATATCGTCGACCCATATAGAATGCTTTCACCGCGCTGATATGACGATTATGAAAGTTACCTGCACCTATTTCCAAAGCGTAATAAACGGTTTGGATTTTCGATTTTCCGGCAGATCATTCCTCACAACAATATATATATAAATGTATGTTAAATGTGGTGATAGCACATGTCATAACAATTTGCATAATATTTTCAAGTACGACAAATAATAACAAAGCACACCTTTCCAGTTCCTAATACAGAGTAACGTTCCTAATGAAAATTAAAGGTTGTCTTACGATAGAGTGTTTGTAGTTTAAGTGTTGACATTAAAACGCGTAGCTGGACACCAACCTATTGAATCTAAAGCTATTTGTCAATTCTCACTACACCCCATTAAAATATCAGATTACATCTAAATGTTTATTCAAAAGAAATTATGCAGTCATTTTTAACTGCTGCGAGATATTCTTTTAATTGTCAGAATGTAGCGTTCAATTCTCACAAGCAATTACGTTATGTCTTGTCAAAGGCAATAAACAATATGAAAATATCATTTCCAGGTAAATAATGCGCATCTACAAGCAACAATCATGGATTAATATTCGATTTTTGCCTGGAAACTAGGCTATAAATTATGCCATTTTATAAATATATGGAAAATAATTTGCTATAATAGTTTATTAGATCATTTTATCACATCTTCAAAACATAAAGTAATAAAATAGTGAACTGATTTGATTTAATCAATCGAAAAATCATATAATAAATAATTAACGTATAATTTTATTTAATATTTATAACATAAAGGTAAATAATACAATCAATTTTTAAAATATAAAAATTAGTACGCTTTATACAAATCTAGGTTTAGTAGATATTAAAGAAGAATTAGAAAAATTAATTAATCTTATATTCAGAAAAAGATATACATATATATGTTATAATAATTATAACGCCTATCTAACAAAAATTAAACCATCAAATAAATATAAATATATGGATAAAATTGAATTAATAGAATCCTTAAATATTTTGATAAATCAAAATTATTTAAAAGTAGGGACATCTATATTTAGACAAGTAAAAGGTGTTCCAATGGGTGGTAATAGTAGCCCAATTATAGCTGACTTGTTTTTAAGCTTTATAGAATATGAATTTGTTCATAACTGTGTAAAAACTAAATCTAAACAATATAAATATATGAAATATATGTTTCGATACATTGATGATATATGTGTATTTAATTCTAATAATTTTTATTCAATTAGTGAGCACATTTATCCAGAAAGCCTTATTCTTAACAAAACCAATATTAATGATAAAGAAGGTGTATATCTAGATATGAACATTAAATTAACATTAACTAAAACTACTATTAATTTATATCGTAAAGATGACATATTTAAATTTACAAGAAACATATTTTTGCATGAGCATTCATGCATACAATATAATATAAAATATAATACATTAAATAATGAAATTTTAAGAATTGCAACAATATGTAATGATATTAGGCTTTCTTCAAAATCATTTAAATAATTTAATAGATACATATTTTAAACTAGGTTACTATAAAAATAACATCAAACAGAAAATAGTAAAATATATAAATCAACAAAATAATATTAGAAATAAATTTAAACTATTACGAAGACAATTTCTATGGATAAAATATATGATAATCAAATATCATCAGAGGAAATACATTATTAACATGCATTTGGCCCCGCTGCAATGAGGGTTGAAGATTAGGGACCGAAATTTTATAGCTTAAGTTTCTCCAGACAATCTCTAATTCCTATTATAATGCATGGTTTATTAAATTCCTTTTATTTAAAAAATGCAATATTTCGATAGCTCCTGATATCATCATCAGGATTCAAATTAAATGTTCACAAAATTTCGAATTTTTAACATTTATGCAAAAATACAAGCATTTTGAACATTTAGACAGCGTTCGCATTTTATTCAGCGCCATCAATAGGTGATCCGACAAATATTTCTTGAATGGCTGGCTTTAGTGATTCCTAATACGCAATACTAAGGAATTATTTTCTAATTGACGTATTTTAGCAGTTTACTTCACTGAAGGCAGTTTCTCATGACTGTTCGGATATAAAACTTGACGGTTTCGGGTTTGCTTGTGTTTTTGAAGTTTACAGAAAAAAAATATGATTTTTGCAGTCGCTTAAGGGTTTTTGAGCATTTTGAAGTTGGAAAAACGTGCTATGACGGAGCCTTTAAAGGTTAGTAAATTTTTACTCAATTCGCAGCAAAATAATCCAGGAAATAAGGTTAGTACTCTAACTTTTTCTGATTGTCTTCCTGATGGGGAACTTCCCCCAATACCCAAATTGTCTAATTTAATTAATCAAGCTTCTACAACCTATCGATAAACAAAATCTATTCAATCCCTTGTTGAGAGGCTTGTCGCTCTTTATAATAAAAGGATTATTTTCAATTGTGTAAAATACTACGAAGCAGAAATTAAAATATAATTTGCTACTTCTGACTTAGCAGAGGCATACGTGAAATTTTTAATGACTCCTTTTCTATGATGGCTGCCATTTCACACAAACCTATTTTGGCCACGCTAAAAATTAACAATTTTCCTCCGTTCCTTTCTAAGGAAGACATGGCTTTGCTGGAAAGTGAATTTTAGATTCCAGACGTGCAATCTATAATTGAGAAGAAAGGTTTCCCTATTTCAGTTGTTTTCGGTAATACACCGGTTGAGGTCGCTCAGATCCTGACTTCCTTAAATACTAACACCTTTATAGGATATAACTTAAAGTTCTTCCTTGTAGATACATATTTTTTGTCGTACCCCCTACTGCAATAAAAGTCACAAGTGAGGGCATTGGGCCTCTAATTGTGTCCTACCAGCTCACTCCGGAAACTGTTGAAAGGCCAAATTACTCCAACTGCGGGTGTGGGCACCCCGTATGGTTTAAGAAATATAATCACTACAAAGATTATTAAAAGAGGCATAGATGCCTAAAGTTCAAGCCGGCCTCTTTGTGTTCAAGCCGTTCAACCATGAAATTCTCAAGATTATAGACGATAAATTGCAAGTCGCATGGCCCATTTCGAAAATATGATTGTAACTTTAATTAATCGACTTACTGAATCCCTCACTTCTCCCATTGTTGGGAGTGTTAAAGACTCTAAGAAGAAGTTTCCTAAATCAAAGAAAAGGTCTAGCTCATCTCAGCTCATTTCACCATTGAAACTCGCCTGTAAAAGCGTAAGTTGGGTCATATTAAATGAGGAAAATGAAGATAATGCCCGTGAGCAAATATCTTTACCTGTTGGAAATGGAGGTGAAAAGGGTGACCTTTCCGCCTCTAGTTCCGACTATGCAAATGCGTTCCACTCCGTTTAAATCATTGCAATGGGAAGTACTCAAGAGCCTATTTCACTGAATATCCTTCAGTGGAATTCGGGTAATGCTTCTGCCCATAAGCTTCTATCTGGCAGAGGTGCAGATGTTATAGTCCTTCATGATACGCGGTCTATCCGTCTACCCCAGGACATTACTTGATTTATTCCAAAGCATATCTACACACTTCTCTCAGTACGCAAGCCCTCCTAACTCTTATTCACCTCAAGGTCTTTTAACCCTATTTAAATGCTCCTTAAGGTCCTCCGTCTTATTGAACTTCTCTTGTCCTACCATTCTTGTTTAGTTATAACACCTGTCAAGAACGGTAAATGCATCAGCCTAGCCAATGTCTACATCTGACCGGGGAGATTCACAAGAACCGTGACCTCCTGAACCGTATTTTAGGTAGCGGCAACGACATGTTACTCAGTGACTTGAACGACAGAACTTGTCGTTGGATTAATGCAACACTCCGTAGAGTCAGGAACGATTATCTTATTCACAATCTCCTACCTTTCATTGCTCAACAAAAAACTCACTCCTCGACATACTACGCTACATAGGGTGTGGTTGCTAAAACCTATCTGCACTGAGCAGTCAAGCTAACAACTGATCACCTCTCATGACCTAATACGCTGGCGGCTTGAGGAAGATACGTTGTTTAGAAAGAGGTTTAACTTTGATCTAATTAGTGGTCTTCTTTCAGGTAGCTATTCAACTCTTCCCCATGATAAGGAATGAGAGTTTAACCGAATTCAATTCCCACCTTTCTTCGCAAGCTACCAGTATCCTTTTGACTGCCTACAAAGTTCGCATTTACAGTCCCACTCCGACTAAACTCGAGGTTCTAGCTAAATTAATGTCTTCCTAATCTCTCTGCTTCCTTTAGGCATGCTCTCTAGAATGAATACTGGAGTTCTAGATATGGCTCCAGCTGAGTAGAGACAAGTCGAGTATTGCTCGTCTTAGTCTCTACTCAGGCTTCCTTCTTGAAGATATTCAAGAAGGAGAAATTTGTCTGCCGGCGAAAGAGGGCATTGGGATGGATCTGTAGCGTAGGCCTTGATAAAGTTTAAGAGGAGTCACTAGCCCTGCATAACTATAAAGCCACGCTTTCTCCCCAACCAATCCCGCCTTAGAGTTACTTTAGGAGCAGGGATTTATCAGTTGCGGATATCCTTAACTCCTGGGGCCCACTTCCTGACACCTCCAAATCTGTCGCTTCACTCTCTTCTCGGGTCTGTCAGCTTTTGACAGCCAATCAAAGAAGATAAGTGGCCGTTACAATGCTGTAAGCCTCACCATCCGATGAAGCCGGCATCAACATCAGTCGTAGAATATTTTTAACTAAGCGAAATCCTGTCTCATTTTATAAAGACATGATGTCCGTTTCGATTTAAAATTCCCTCATCTCCATCTTCGAAAAATCGCTTGCGCGTAGAATCTGAGATCATTTAAGTGGGCGTAAATTAATCCCACCTTGTTTTAATGGGGTTGTCAAAGGGCGTTCGGTTCATTCAGCAATAGGTAAAGTTAATCAGTTTTGTCACGATAACAGTCATCAGCTTGCCGTGGCTGTTTTCTTAAATTATCTGCTGCATTTAACCATATATCCATTCCCTTCGTTATCTCCTCTCTCAGTTCCCTCGGGCTACCTTTGAGAATTGTTAACAGGATGGAGATATTGCTGTATACTAAGAGGTTCTACTATGAAGACGATCCTGATCACGTCAGTTCTACACTATTACAGGTGTTTCTTAAGGCTCTTCTCTTTCTCCTATTTTATATCTTGCTATCTCCATTGTTCTTTTCAAGGCATTTGAACGTGATCATCATATTATGGTATACACTAATAATACCACAGCCCTGTTCTCTGAACGCAAGTGCAAAGATGTAGTCTCGGACATCAGCTGTTTCTTCTTAAGGCTAAAAGATCAGTTACCTCCATTCAATCTTATTTTAAACTCCGAGAAATCGCAGGTGGTCGTCTTTCATGGCGCCCCAGCCACCAAAAAGAAACTGAAGAGACTAGCACTCTGCGCCATCCTCCATTTTCAGCCTCAAACACTCTCCATCTTCACGAGATGGGGGTGTTTGAGGCTGAAAATAGAATTTACGGTGAATTGGTCGCGAAAGCTGACCTGGATATACTTAAACGTATTTTGAAGAGAGCTAGGTTGGCCTGAAACGGGCCCAGCATCTGTCATTGAATGGGAAAACTCAAGTACGCGTTTGGGAAACTTGGGCTATCTCTGGATTGGTATTTTTTAGAGGACGTCCCACAGATCAAGGACTAAGGTTTCTCAAGCACCTTATCTCGAGATTATCGGCCATAGTCCGCCTCGACTGGACTTTTAGGGGGTGATATACCCTTAATGGCTGAGTCGGAAGGCGGCGCGCTGGTGCGGCCGTGGGCTCATATTCCTCTGAACCTGGAGTCGTGAGAGAGTTTTCGGAGACAGTTGGAAGTCGTCGGCAAAAGTTTTGAATTGTGAACCACTATAAACTATTTTTGTGTACTGTTTTGCTTTCTTATCGGTTGTATTATTTAATAAAATTCTTATGTATTTTTGCAGTAAGTTGCGTGGCTTTGTTAGATAATAAAGATATTAATTTATCGATCTACTATACAACTAATTTTCATGTGGTAATAAAAATGACTATAAAAGACGTATGTAGCACATATTGGTCCGTTCCGCTCGGCTGTATTCTTAGATGCTTCGACTTTATTCTTTGTTTAAAAATGCGTATTCTATGAATGCAAAACGTGACACTTCCATTAAAAAAGACGACGACCGACATTTCAAAGATTGTATTGCTTTCGTTATAATTGTTATAAAATCTCTTGTTATATTTGGTTACAGACTATATATATTCTTATTATCTTCAGAACAGTGCGGTTTAGGAAGGTGTTTCTACCAAAGTTTGTATTGTTTTCGTTGTAATTGTTATAAAATCTCTTGTTATATTTGGTTACATACGATATATATTCTTATTATCTTCAGAACAGTGCGGTTTAGGAAGGTGTTTCTACCAAAGTTTGTATTGTTTTCGTTGTAATTGTTATAAAATTCTCTTGTTATATTTGGTTACAGACTATATATATTCTTATTATCTCCAGAACAGTGCGGTTTAGGAAGGTGTTTCTACCTTGTCATCTTTACCATCAGATATGGTATTAATCATTACCGATCAGTTTTGATGTATTTTATGTCGTTTTTATAAGTGTTCGATGACTTGAATCCGCAAGTGATGGTCGAACTTAAACGGTGGTGTGACTGTAGATGTTAACGTGTTTATGCGGTTTTTAAAGAGCGTACAAGATTGCTAGGTAAATATACCAACATTTTGAAGATATTTGAAACGTCATTAATCTTGTCTTAAATCTGTCATTATTAAATTATGATTTTTAGCAGATTAAATTATTCAAATGTAGCATGACACAAAGAGACAAAATTATTCAATAACTATTTCCAATTTACTTGTTCGACTTGCCTGCTTTGAATAAGATTTAGTCATCCGCTATTGTTAGATTTTCTACGATAATTACTTAGTGATTACAAAGATCAAAATGATTTTTATAATAAAATGCTTTAGTGATTATTTGTTGGCCATTTCGCAACACGTCATTACAGCCTAGATCAGAATGAAATCAAAATGAGTTTTAAAAATCATGTTAGGTTTACACCAACATGTTCGCATACTCATTTGATTATCGAATACTCCTATTAGCACGTTCAATCACACAACCTTTTTAGTTCGACCATTACATGCAGATCCAGGATAGTTGACCTCTACATATACTATTTTGGGGAGGGGAAACAAACGATTTTCAGAATTGCGATCTGAAATAGCACGCAAAGCACGCACTTTCGCTAGTTTTTTGAATCGTTAATCTCTTCTTGTACAGTGGGGATGTTAAGCATTATGCTGTAATTATGATTATAACATAAATCTATGCTATATTCATAGAATGTATGGATTATCGCTTCTGAGAAAGAGCATCCGTTTCAAAAATGGCATCCCAATGGATAATACTTTCGGTTGAAGACATCCAACATTAAAAAGATGAAGCTTTCCACACAATGAAAAAGTTGTCTTATATAAATAGATCATATTTACCATGATATCGCGGATAATTAATCGAATAATTTTAATACTCGGTGAATAGCATGCAAATCTGAACGATAATCGACTAAGAAGTTTTTAATTTTGGCAATGTGATACTAATATGCGGAAACTTATCATTATTATACATTCAACAACATACGAGCATTAGCTCAAATAGCTGGCTCACAATAAGCTCGTAAATAAGTACATTAGTTATTAAAATAAGAAAATGCAGAACGAAACATTACCTGATCCATAAGTAGTCTTCTTTTAAAAGTACTAAGTGAACTGCATCCAACGGTGCCTGCATCAAGGTTGTTCCAAAGCTCAACAATTCTTCTATCAAATTGAATCGCGCTCAATTTATGTACCTTGCTTCTTCGAATAGTTAAAGAATGACCGCGAAGAACATTTGAACCACGTAATTGAATCCTCTTCCGAAGAGGGTGATGGGGACGTGGGAATAAATGCCAAACAAGGCACATATCTGCATACAAACATGATCGAGACAGATGCACTCAGGCAAATCGTTAACATAAATGCTGAATAAAAGCGGACCCAAAACTGAACCTTGAGGTACTCCAAGATGACATTCTCTAGACACAGACAATGACCAATCGACAAGTACTCGAAAGCAACGATCACGAAGAAATTCTCTAATCCAATCAACCATTATGTTTGGGAGTCCAGTATTGACAAGTTTCTGAAGAAGTAGACCATGATCTACTCTATCAAAAGCTTTTAAAAAGTCGAAAAATATAATGTCTGTATTGGTATAGTGTGCCTTATTCGCTGACCGATCAAGATGAGCATCAAGCAAATTTGAAACAGTTGAATAACCCTCCCGAAATCCGTGCTGATTAGGGACTAAAGTTTTTCCTACACGAAAAAATTCAAACATGTAGCGATGCACAAACCTCTCCAACACTCTACAGCAAATGCAGGTAATGCTCACCGGCCTATAATTCTCAACGGAAGAGTGATATCCCTTCTTGAAGTGGGGAAGAACAATTGACTTCTTCCACACATTAGGAAGAGATCTTTCTAAGATTGACTGGCGAAAAATTGCACAGAGAGGAACGCAAATTGAGCCTGCTAATCTGCGCAGATAAACAGAAGGTAGTAAGTCACAACCTCTTGAATTATTTGCTTTTAAACGGCGTAATTCGGAATAGACTTTAGCTGGCGTTATCATATTGTCAAGGTCCAACTCAAGACACGTCAGAGTAAGTGTTCAGCACACTAGATTCCATACAACAAGTTTCATGTTCATTTGCGAGCTCTACTGAAGTGCAATAGTGTGTCGCAACCTCTTCAGCTGAGTCATTCACGGAAATGTTATAGAAGTAGTGACAAATCGAAGAATCAACAGCTCCCCTACTTGGTACTGAAAAAGAACCTTTAAATCGTATTTACACTGGTTAGCTAATGCATTCTCAAATGCACACCGCTTCTTCCTCTTCAATGAATTGAATAAATTTATTGCCTGTTTAAAAACATCATAACTACACTCCCCAACTTTGTAGCGATTAAAGATCAAATTACGAGTCCTCAATGTTGAACGTAACTCAGAATCGAACCAGCGAGAATCTTTTCGACGTGTCATGCTTCTAAGTGGTGAGAATTAAATAAGCAGCGACTCTAAGGTTCTCTGAAAGTAATTCCACGCGCCGTGTACTCCAACAACAGCGGGATCTGGCCAGGAAACTGTTGAAGGCATTGACTGAATTGCATCTGTGTTGGTTTTGAAAGCATTAACCACTTGATTTTCACGCGGACCTCGAGTTTCTTCTTGAAACCTTAACCTAACGAATACTACGCAGTGATCAAACATACCGTTTGAGACATCATAACGGATAGCGTTAATAATCTCACTATTCGAAGATGAACATACATCTAATAGGGATCTACTGTCACTAGCAAAACGAGTGCAATTTTGGCATGCTGGGTTAAACCACAATAGATGATACACTCCAGAAGGTCATAGGAAGCATGGTCACAAGTAGGCAAAGCCGTATACGAATTCCAATCAACCCAAGGCATATTCAAGTCATCAAGTATTAAAACATTGGGGGTACCTTTAGAATAAAGTTCTACTTCCTTAGTCAGTATATCTGTGGCGGCCTTGGGTGAACGATATACTACCTCCAGAACAAGCGGAGCGGTATGCATGAATTTTACCCGACACCACAAACTTTCGACTTTATCAGAAGAAGAAGTGCTAAGAATAGTTACTTTCACATCGTTGCTCACATAAAGAATAACACCTCCACCTCTTCCACTTTCACGATCACTGCGGAAAACCAGATAACCAGGGATGGAGACTTCATTATCAACAATATCACCATATAGCCATGATTCTGTGATAGCAAGTAATTTAGGACGAATTAACTGAACTCTATATCTCAGTTCATCTATCTTCGATATAAGACTGCGAACATTACCATGGAGTATTTCACAATGCCCCAACATACCTCTGTGAGTATTTCTATCACCCCTTACACATCCTAATAATCCGAACGCTAGACCATTTAGACTCTGATAGGTAGAGTAAACGAGCCCGTTTCGATTACAGAATGCACGCTGGGCGACATGACTAGTGGGCTCCAACTCAGCCGGGTGCGCCGCTTCACAACCTTAAAATTTTTCACATAGATATTTGTTTCTCCTATAAATTTCTCATTTTTCTCAATACCTTTGATTTCTGTAATCCAAAATCATATACCAGCTATTCGACAACGATGGTATGCAGATGATGCCAATTTCATTGGTCGACATGGTGATACCAGTACAGTATGGGATCTGCTAGCAAATGTTGGGCCTTCGTATGGTTATCATGTCAATGCCCAAAATACGCAGATATTTATTTTTTTTTTGAAAAATTAGCAACTTAATGTCTGACTTAGACGAGGAAATTTGTAACAAGTTTATCAAAGCCATCTTAAAACGATAGCCTTCAAAATAAGTGTTCATCATAATGACGTCTCATTTTATCTTCGGTGGAATTGATATCATTGATCTTACCTTAACTGCAAACTTAGAGTATACATGCTCGCAACTTATGCGCGAGACACTCACATCAGAATTGAATGAATAGGAGTTGTGTAAGCTACAACTATCACTAGTGAACAACATGTCAACTATCCGAAATAATGCGTTAAAGTATAGAATAGAAATTGCCATGCAAGCGTTACTACAAACATTTAAAAGATATATAAAGCACGCTACTACAGTTGGGGCATCATCGTGGCTTACTGCTACTCCAGTTCGTAGAAAGCACTATCATATAAACTCTGACGAATTCTCAGACGCGATATTTATTCAATATGGTTTGACACCTAGTGATTTACATAATTCAACGTGTATATATGGGCAAATGGGCAATATTGCCCATTTATTATCATGCCAAAAGGGTGACCTACCTATTCAAATGTAAATTTGAATTTTGCAAGCCTATCGACGACACAATTTATCGCGTTTCACCTATTTAAAAAATGAGTTTTTTAAATTCATTTTTAAATGAATTTTTGGCTACATTTAATCATGATACCCAAAAAATTAGTGTAAAATAAATAATTTCTTGTCAAAAGCAGAGGTTTATTACCACAGAGATTTATTGACAAATACTTGAAGATGCACGGATAAATGTTCATTGAAGAATTAGAACCTTGTACATCGAAATAGAATGAGAACTAAGAATTAAAACAACGTGATTCCTATTTTAAATTAGAATTAAAATTAATTTGCTTTAAATTAGTATTTATTTTGTTGTATGATAGACTAAGACAGTTATCAAGTCTTGAGAAAATGAGAGAAGATATGAGTCATAGGAGAGAAGATTGAGCAAATCTTCTCTCGATTGAGCAAATCGAAAGAAGCAAGATGGTGGGACGTATGATCAAAATGACGAAGACGGAGGAGAACTCGGACGGCTGCGTTGATAATGCGTTGTAAAGAAAGAAGAGTGGATTTAGGTGAGTTGGAAAATAGACTCAGACAGTAATTAAGTCTTGAGAAAATGAGAGAAGATATGAGAGTCATACAAGAAGGGTAATCGATCAATCTACGAATTTGACGAAGGTTGAGGAGAATCAGGGTAAATAAGCGTACTTTATCTCTAATGAAAGGTTTAAGTGAAGGTTGCCGAAATGGAAGCCTAGGAAAACGAGATTATCAACGATAGAAAGAATTGTAGAATTTAATGATACGGAGGGAGGTTCTAAGCCAGGGCGTCGATACGTCGTTGATACGTCGGTGTGTGGATAAAATACATTAGAAACGACGGGGGTTGTTTGAGTTGACGTGTTGGATGCTTCTCTAACGATTGTTATCTTTATAACAATCAACATAACAATATTACACGTGATTCTAATTTAAAATTAGAATTAAAATTAATTTGATTTAAATTAGCATTTAATAATAATTTATTCAACGTGGCAAATGCGTGCCAGCTGCACGCTTACAAGTCGACTAAAAAATATAAGTCAAGCAGACAAATTGTTTAAATGGGATCTGATTTGGCGTTTGAATAACGGCAGAGAGGTTGATTGGCGTATATGAATGGACAGATGATTCCATGATAGAGGAGCAGCCACCAGGAAGGAGCGGAGTCCGAAGGAGGTAGAGTACTTTGGGACATGTAAAAGAAGGGAATAACAGGAACGCAAGGAACAGTAGACAGGACGAGAATTATCAAGAAAATGAAGGTTGAGAAATGAAGGGTTATTAAAAGTTATAAGGCGAAAAGTAATGATAAGAAGACAACTTTGAACAAAACAATAAATGGTAGGCAAATCAAGAGAAGACGAAGACGTTGGATAGCTCCGACGGCTGCGTTGATGATGCGTTGTAAAGGAAGAAGAATGGATTTAGGTGAGTTGGAAAATAGACTAAGACAGTAATCAAGTCTTGAGAATAGGAAAGAAGATATGAGAGTCATACAAGGGAAATCGATCAATTTACGAATTTGACGGAGGTTGCGGAGAATCAAGGAAGATGAGCGTACTTTATCTCTAACGAAAGGTTTAAGTGAATGTCAATTGTCGAGATGGAAGTCTAGGAAAATGAGATTATCAACGATAGGTATAATTGTAGAATTTGATGATACGGAGGGAGGTTCTAAGCCGGGGCGTCGATGTAGGATCCACATAATTTTGGATTTATTAGGATTCAGAGAAAGGCGATTTATTTTGTTATCTGATTTATTTTGTATATTTCATTCTGATAATGTTGGTATTTATTAATAAATTAAAATATTAATAAATTTAATATTATAATATTAAATAAATCAATAAACCAATAAATTTAAATAAAACAAGCAAAAATTTGGTGGTTACAGGTTCTAGAATATGGTTATTCCCCCTTAAAAATAGATAATTTGTAATATTATACCGATGATATCGGCATCTGCTGACGAAATATAAACGATTTATTTTTTATTTTTAAATCTGAAATATTGATAAGTGTTTATCGCCGTAGAAAATCAGATGAACGTATTTTTAAGTCAAAGCGTGACTTATAAGTTCGCATATTGGATAAGCAGCGAAATATATCGTTTTTATTAAAATATTTAAAATAATTACAGGATTCTGGATGCCTTGGATAAAGCGAGACTTGCTTCACGGTCCTGGATTCCATTGGAATCCGGCAATATGCTAAAATCTGCTGTCGATACTTAATTGGACTACACTCAACGATAAGCATACTATTCGTCTTTACTAGACGTCAGAGAAGACTGTCAGCACTCATCAGTATTTTGAGCCATCTTGATTACGTTTCGGCTGCCTTGTGACTTTTGAAAAAGAGCATTTCCGATAAATTGCTTAAGTTCCAATGTCAAAATGTTCGGAAACTGAAAATTTGCTTGGTACCTTGAAAGGATTCGGCATATCTATCACACAGATTGTATCAAAGATGCTTGATAACAACTATATAGGATTCAATAGGAATGCAGTATTATATTAAAAACCACTGTCGGTAATTAATTGGACTACACGTAACGATCAGCATACTATTCGTCACAACTAACGTCGGATAGGGCTCATACTACTAATGAGCGCTGTTTTTTATCAGACATGTTTCGAATATTTTCGTTCTTCACCAGTGATTTCCTGGTCAGATATTGTACTCGGAAAGATGATATTTATTTCAAAGGATCAATTCGTATAAACGGCTAAGGACACGAGAACAATCACTACATCCAATAATATTATGATTTTCTTTGAGAAAGTTCTGGCAAAACACCTGGCTCGCCGCTACGAATCCCGAAAATTGCTGAATGACCACATGCAAGGTTTCGTAGTGGTAGGGGATTGTAAAAGCAGTCAAGTCTTTAAAGAGTTTTATCACCGAGAATACACGGTCGGCGCTGCTGTATTCTCTTGACGCGTCTGCGACTTTTGACAAACTCACAGTCGACTCAGTAATAGAAACGTTCAACAAAGATAACGTTTCACTGAAGATTCCGAGTCAAGTGTTTGAATTTTGGAGCAGAAGCTTCTATCTAGAAGACGACAAAGGTCCTTTTTATAAGCTTTACAAAGGTCTTCTCAAGAGTTATCTATCTGCTGCTTGTAAATTTCGATAGAAATAAGATTTTAATAAAAATTTAATAGTAAAAATTAAATTACATAATAATTAAGTTTTTAAATTAAATCATCAATTTTTTAGCAAACTGTTATCATCATGATAAAATTGTATAAAACAGTTTTAAAACATTATGTTATAAGATAGCAATTAGCTACCGAAAACGTTGAAAAAGATGATGTTCCACTGAAGATTATATTTCAAGTGTGTGAAACTTTAGAGAGCAGGGCTTTTATCCTGACGACGATAAGGGTCCATTTTCTAAGCTATCTAGAGATCTCCTTCAAGGGTTCCTTTTCTAAGCTAGATAAGGTACTCCTCAAAGGTCCCATTTACCGTCAATCTTATGCATAATTACTTACGACAAGAGGAGTCTTGGATGAACTCTTGATATGAACACTATTGATACTATCTACGCCGATGATATATCACTGGTCTTTAAAATGGATAACTTGCCCGATAGTTGATTCGAAAACAGAGTGAAGTGGATGGTGAATTGGATTGCTAGACGTCTGTCTAAGTTGGGGTGCCGTTAAACCCAACGAAAAGCAATTTAATTTACTGAGATTTGCAGGATTTTATCGGTAGAGCCTTCATCGGAAAGATTATTTATACTCTCGATTTCGTCGCAACCTTCGATAGTATTTCGCACGAAACAATTCGAAAGGGTTTGATTAAATACTTTTGTTATATGGTTTGCTTAAGTGACTGATAAGTAGAGTGTACGTATATGTGTTGTGCACGGTTAACAAACTGCAGGTATGCAGGAAAAGAGGAACTTGAAGATACTATGGTCAACATGTAACACATCCTTAAATAATAGAGTAGATTTAATAAAGGTAAGGAAACTATTGGAAAGAGATCAAAAATGATAAGAAACATCCCCGACAAATTTATATAATCAAATTATCAAACTGTATCTTCTAAAAATAGTGTTTCAAATTATGAGGTTATAACTCGGAAAAGGATTTCTATGTTCATGGTTGACCTTGTGCAGTAGTAGTACACTGTAGCAGAGGGCGGATTTTATCAAAGGGCATTTAAGTAAGTTGATTAAGGCTAATGTGCATACGATTAAATGAATTATAGCATATGAATTGGTTGTCAAGTATTTCCAAGAAATAATTGGCAGATAGGTTTGAACTTGAAAAATATACAAAGCAGTACAATCATAAACAATTTACCAAAAGAAATATTATAATATATATTTGTAGTATTTTTTAATCTAAGACGAAAGTTTCTCCCAAGGATCTGATTATTTTGCTGTTAGGTGACATTCTGAGTACGAAGAGCCTAATAAGTGTATCTGTATACATTTAATATAATAATATATTATAATATATTATATAATATATTATATATAATATAATTATAATATAATTATAATATATTATATATTATATATTATAATATAATATATTATAATAATATATTATATTATTTAATATCATATAATTTAATCGATACATATTTTAAACTAGGTTACTATAAAAATAAAATCAAGCAGAAAATAGTAAAATATACAAATCAACACAATAATATAAAGAATAAATTTAAACTCTTAAGTGGCAAATTTTTATGCATGGATAATAAATAATATACTTTGTATTTGAATAAGATACTAGATAGTTTTATCAGAGGAAATACATCATTAGCATGTATTTGGCCCCGCTGCTATAATGGGTAGAGTAGTTAGGGGCCGAAACCTGATAGCATAGCAGTTTCTCCTGATGACCTCTAATTCTTATTCTGATACGACGTCTGTTATTTATTAATCAATTTATAAAAATTGACCTTTATTTTAAATTTCAATTTTTTATTTTAACTTGATATAAGTTATATAAAATCTTAAAACAATTATTTATTTAATTATTTAATTATTAAATTTTGATTTAGCATTATTATGTTTTGTTTATATTATAATTATATTAAATACGTAGACTCAGTTAGCTGATTTGATTCTTAAGTTAAAAATAGAGAAACGATAATTTGGCCAACCTATAGAGTTATGAAATGCAATTGGTACCTGTCTAAATCAAACGTAAATCGTTTGCATTAGAGAGCAACTAAATAGGGTTTTCTAAGGTCTGACCAGATGTATAGAATTTAATGATGAATGAACATCATGTTTTGCTGATAAAATTGTTATCTTCATCAGAGAATGGTATATGGTGTCATGCAATTGGTTTTTGTTGCTTTTCGATAGTATGCAGTTATCATTTTGACACTGATAAAATAAAAACAAAATAAAAAGACGTACGTTTGCTTCTGTTTCTGATGATATGAAATAAATTCGTGTTTTATTGATTATGCTCCAAAATTCCAATTTAAAAATGGATTGTCATCTGTTATTTTTACCATATATGTAACAGCTTGTGACCGAGTGTGCGGGCGCACTCGGTTATACTCAGCAAGTGTAAGGAACGATAAAAATTCACGAATGAAAATGAAACTGCTGTAAATTGGATATCGTAGATGCAGCAAAGTAAGACCATTTCGGCGAGATTACAAGTTGTAATCTCTTTGAACGAATTGTCCAATAAAGAATGCAACTTGCCCGGCCTTTGAAAAGTCCGGTAACTATTCGTCACAATGACGTTCACAAGCAAACATGTTTTAGCATATCTGCTGTCTTGTATCATTGTAAACTAATACTGAAAAACCGGATACAACCGTTGACAGTGTCAAGGTTCTTCCGCGATTTAAATGACGCTAATCACAGTTTCAGCCACCATAGATATAAAATGCATTTCATTATTGATGACTATTCCTGGCTTAACATTTTCATCCATTCAGACAAAACGTCGTGACTATTGAATCAATGTCTTTGATTTTTTGAATCGATGACAAACACATGTCGTGAATATCAAACCGATTGCGTTCAAAATTTTTGATAAGTTCCACATTTTATTAGCAGGGATTGATATATAAATTATTTATATATTTAATATCAAACTTAAATTAGCGATATACAAATCTTTTTTATTTAAAAATTCACACCTTTTGTAATATTGATAACTTTTGTAAAATTTTATATTTTCATTATAATATACCTCTTAAATATCACTTTTTACAGTGGATAAAATAGTTCTAAAGATTGATTCGAAAATTTTTGAGCTTTAGTGAGATTTGGTTGTTATGGCAATTAATTTTATACATATGTATATATTGATAAAAATTAAATTTTAAATCACGAATTTTTAAATTATTAAATATGAATGCGATATTGATTGTAATTCAATTAATAGCTCTATTGAGCCATGAATGTTGTTGTGCAACTACTGATAACCTCGATTTCGCTGGATCAAACAGCACCCGCCTTCCCGAATGGATTGACAATCACACTTTGTTAGAAAATCGATCTGATTCTAATGTTTTCGAAGTTGGTCGTGTGCTAGAAGTAAGAGGCGTAACTGCCGACTATATCAGAAAGCGTACGGTTGGAATCGGTATGCAGTTAGTCCCAATGGATGCCTTATTTTACTACACACCGAATAAAGTATGGCAGGGCAAAATAAGTGGACTACTGTTTAATCTAGATTTGTGTAGAATGCCAACAGTTAAGCACTATTTTAATTTCGCTAAAATGTTCTTTAGAATTAAATATACATTAGCACAGGTTGCGAATCTGTTGGAAGCATATCCGATAAAAGATGAACCTACATTGAAAATTCACAAAGGTACAAAGCCTAGGAAAATTCCCGTTGAGGAGGATGCTTATTTTTGCGTTGAAAAAGCGAGTTTAACTCCAACGGAAGTCGGTGATTTAAGTAAGCACGGTAAAATTGCAAAATATGAAATGAAATTTGAAAATACGAAGGCAAATGGTCGTTTGTTTATAATTAAACCAACTGGAACGGCTATAATGCTTAGTTGGGGTGATGCAATGTACTCAACGATTGGGGAATGGAAAATGATAAATAACGATGCCGAAATGATTCGAGATTATAATGGGTTAAGTTGGCTGCCGAACGCTTATCGCATGCTTCAAGCTAAATACAACGCCCTGATATATTACTGCTGTGCTGAGCCAATGCAGTTATACCGATCGGTTAACCACTATATAGTAAAGAGAAAATTTCCACCTGGGCCAATCATATTATTTAGGCATTTTCATCAGAAACATGACGATCTATTAACTTATGAAACGCCACTTCAAGATCGAAATTTCTTCGTTAGCAAAACTATTGAAGAAGCCATGATAGCGACTCCGTTGAAAAAGTTTATTCTTGTGGGAAGTACTCGACACGATCTCGACATTTTTATGGAATTGTATCGATCATATAATAAGAGAATTCGTCACATCTATTTTTATAATTCGTTTAACGAAAGAAAGGATAATGATAGATACGGATTAATCAGTAAAGTAATTGATGACAACGATCGCTGGACTATTTTTAATACAACCAAAGATTTGGAAAAGAAAATAAAAGGTATTATATATGTGTTTACAGAATTCGAGAATAGTGTGGATGAATTCTGAACGAAAAGTTTGTTCAAAATTTTAAATATTTTGAACGCTTGATATACGTGATTGATAAGACGTTATTTTGTCGT
Source organism: Pomphorhynchus laevis (assembly GCA_012934845.2). NCBI lineage: Eukaryota > Metazoa > Acanthocephala > Palaeacanthocephala > Echinorhynchida > Pomphorhynchidae > Pomphorhynchus > Pomphorhynchus laevis. Next base: position 78,473 of record WNNJ02002755.1, read on the forward strand.
CTAAGTATTTGATTAGTGAGTTGGAAGAATGACGCCTTTATGGAAAATGCAACAGGTTGTCGACCTATAAACTTCTACGTTTATTAACAATTTATAAATTAGTAGCTAATTGCTTACTGATAAGTTGTAAATTTAATTACGTCATAATTTGTAATATCAATTAAAAATATAAATTATAATTTGTAAACTCAATTTACATAACAATTTAATCTAATAATCTACATAAATAATGATAAATTTACTGATATTTTAATATTTTAATAATCCTATAAAATGATAATAAATTTAATTTATTGTAGTTGTATAATTAAACGTTTTTATAAATAAAAATTTGTAAATGCAGTTTATGTAACGTAATATACGGTTGAACAAATAATTTCGTTAGTTTAATTATTAATAATTAATGCAGTTTAATTATATTAAAATTTAATTTAAATTTTAACTTTTAAAAATTTAATATTTTTATATTAATGAAAATTGATTATTAATTTTAAATAAAAAATTTAAATCGATTAGTTTTACTCTTCTTGTCTTGGCTACGAAATTGAAATTAACAAAAATATCAATGCAACATAATGCAACATAGTATCTAATTGATTACGTGGTAATCACGATACTATTAGGATACGACTCATTTGGAAACTGATTTTAGTCTTCTAGTAAATTAAGCAATTAATGAGCAGTGATGATAGTTACTTCAATTAAATTATTCCTGTAAATCTTTGAGTTAATGTTTAATGCCAGACTATGAATAATCACGCTTTTCATCCTTTGATTACTTCCTTGAAGGTTTTCACCTTGATGCATTGTAAGGTCTTATGGAAATTCTTTTATGCAAAATATATGTTTAAAATTAATCTATTATTAATTTAAAATTATTATAAATTGACGGTGAAAATTATCTCTATTTTAAATTAAATTTTTTATAAAATAACAATAGCGGATATCTCACTGTTGAATGAAATCTCACTGTTACTGATGAAAATCAGTAAAATTCTGTTATCATGTATTGACAAATTAATTAAATTTGTTTCCTTAAATATATAATTAAAAATTATATATTTGGAATAAATATAATTATTTTAATTATTTTTAAATAATTAAATTATATGCATGCAAATTAAATTTTAAGTAAATCAATAAAATTATTTATTACTTAGCATGTAAGCGTGCACCGGCACGCGTTTGCCATGAAAATGACACAATGTGCCATTTTAAATTATGTTGAGGTTAAATCTGTATGATATCATTGATATTTGATAATTGATTTTCGTTAATGCTATGAAATATTTCAGTAATTTTCAAAATTATAGTATTATATTAGTCAATTAATTAAATTATACACGAAAATAAATTCCTGAAAGGTTTTTCGCAAACGATAATTATAGCTACATGATAGAGAATATTGCGTTCTTATAATTGCCAGCTAATATCTGACTCTGCTATTTTATAGTAAACTAATATTCTAATCAAAATTAAAATTAAAATTTTAAACTGTCATTTTAATTTTGAATAATTTATTTTATGTCATTATCATCAAATAATTCTATTTGAATCAATTTATTACTGCGGTTTTAATAGCATGAACAGCAAACACTCGATAACCTCATACCGAGTTTCCTCAATTCTTTAACTGTTAAATATCAAATCTAAACTCGATTAAATATTTACACTTTCAGCTTCGATATTTACATAAACATAAATATGCGAATAATAGCTTTGTAATCAATTAATATTTTTTAAGAAATACGCAATAAATCGCATTTTATAGCGATTTTATTTTATTTTAAAGACTTTACTGATAATATGGATAAACATATTTTAGTATCAGAAAGAACATATTTTTCTTTACATCTTTCTTCTTCCTCTTTAATCTTTCTTCTTTCTCAAATAATAGCAAACAATAAAACTAAATAATTTTATTAAGTGGTTCAATAAAATGTAATATAATTTAATTATATTTAATTAAATATAATTTAATTTTTTATTGGATTTTAATTATTTGCGTTAACTTCTTAATGCAATGAAAAAAAGCAGCTAAACCTGCTAGTGTTCAAACTAAAAATTTTTGCAATTGATAAAATGTTACGGACCTTGATAGACAACTATAAGAGCGCTGTAGGCCCTCATTGTCATTGATGTCTGACCCTTCTCACAATAGATTTAAAAAAGTAATTTCGCTCAAAAGTAAACTTGCTGGGTTTTATTATTAAAGCAATATTTGTGCTACGTTATTATATTTATTATATTTACATTGAATGAAGATTATTCATTGATCATTATTTATTATTACGTTAAATATAGCGAGATTATTTTCAAATAATCTCACTATAAATATTAAACATTGTAATATATAACATATGTCACATTATGATATCTATTGTAATTAAATAAAGATTATTTTTAAATATAATAGTATCATTTCAAATTAGGCAAACGAAATGTAAATTCAATTTTTTTATTGGTATTGACTGCAGCGTATAGATTTACGATATCTTTAGCTATCTGAAAGAATCTTATTTAAAATTATTGATTTTATTTTTTGTTATAGATATCACAATTGACGATAGCATTAAAGAGGTAGAAATCGAAATAGACAATATTGCGGAGAATATAAAACCGAAGAAACCTAAATCTAAGCTATTCTTTACTCTAGCATGTACATTTGCTGCTTTAGGCGTTATACCTCTTATAGTACTTGTTCTTTATTGGGCTGGAATGTTGGACAATTTAGCTGGAAGACAGACTTATGCTCAAGCTGCATATCAACGTATATCTGTCACTAAGGATGCATTTGTAAGAAAGTCCTCAATGTTTATTAGGCACGCTAGTCGTCTGATTAGCCGAGATCACGATGAATAAATCAAAAATATCTATAGGTGGATAAAAACATGCTCAAACGATGTAATTCTATAACAAAAGTGTTAATTGTAATTGAAACAAAGGAATATAACCTATACTTTATCTATATTATCTATTAAGCGGTTCATAAAGTACTTTTTTAAAGTTCCTTTTAACGATAAAATATACTTCCAATTTTAAATTTATAGTGCAAAAAAATTAGCATCTATGGAAGGAGAGACACAAAATTGAGGTTTGAATAATTCAAGAAATCGATGAAGGACGCCGATATACTATTAACACCCGTAAAGAACATGCAAGAACCGACATGCAGGAGGCGTCACAGAAGATCAAACAAATTGAAGAAAAATCTCAGCTAAAAGTAGCTTTGAATAAATAAATTTTAAAGAAAATAATAAAATTTACTTTTTATAAATTTAAAATAGTTTAAATTTGTATTTTTAAATATTTAAAATATTATATATTCCGTGAAGATTTCAATAATCTTTAAATAATTTGCACGTTAATTTTTTATACATCTAAGTAAAGAAAGCGTTATATTTATTTAATTCTTATAAAAATGTAGATGTTAAATAAAATACCATCCAAATATCGATTGCTAGTGTTTCGTCATTTCGTAACGCCAAAGATTATTCAAACCAGGTCGAGTTCATCAAAGAAATATGCAAAATCCTTTATTACATGGAGAAGTGTCGGGGTTTTATCAGGAACAGGTGTCTTAATGGCCATAGGCTTAGATTATTTAAGACGAAACCGTTTAACAGCTAATCGCAAAAAGGTTTTAAAAAGTGTCGACTATCTTCAAATCGGTGGTCCGTTTGAACTGACAGACTATAACGGCAAGCCATGGTCAAGTAAAGACTTTGCAGGCAAATGGTTGCTCATATATTTCGGTTTTACACATTGCCCTGATGTGTGCCCAGAAGAAATAGAAAAAATCATCGAATCAGTCGACAAAGTCAATAAAATACATCCAGGCGGAAAGCACCAAATTGTCCCTATTTTCATTAGCGTTGATCCTGAAAGAGACACACCAGAAGTCGTTAAGGAGTATGTACAGGACTTTTCTCCTACTCTAATTGGTCTTACGGGAAGCACTGAAGAGGTTTTGAATGTAGCTAAGCTTTTTCGCGTGTACTTCAAAGCAGGTGAGAAAGACTACGAAAACGATTATATTGTTGATCACTCGATTATATCGTATTTAATGGATCCGAAAGGCAGATTTGTTGATTATTATGGTAAAAATAAATCTGGTGAAGAACTAACTGATGCTATTTTGACACAAATGGATCAATACAAAGATTAACATTATCCAAGTTAATCCAACATTATATATCATGGGCCAGCAAATGATGTATCTTGTAACTTTAATTAGGTGCAAACATCAAACTTTTTAAGTTAAAGTTTGTATCATCATTAGTTAAACTGTAAAAATTAGAGATTTAATTATTTTCAAAAAATATTTATTCAATAATTTCGTATCAATCTTCTTATCTCTATCAGTAAATTATATAAATTGTTCATAAGTAATTAAATCTATTGCCCATCAATAGATTTAATAGTAATTTTTTGAAGATGCTAACAGAAGTTAGCAAAAGATCAAATAAAATGTCCCCCTCTTTCGATCCAACTCCAATAATAATTAATTGGAGTTGGAGTTGATCCAATAAGTTGGAGTTGATTTAACTCCAACTAAATAAAATTATTAATTTTATTATCAATAATTATGTTGATCCAATATTACTAACTGAATAATTTTGGATCAACACGTTTTTCTCCTCCAAGGTAACTAACACACTTTTCTACAGCGTAACCAAAAAGTTTTTCTAATTTTTTAGAGGAGAGAAAAATGTAGCAATGGGAAAGGGGAAAATACGGATTTAAATAAGGGAGTAATGGTAAAGTAAGGAAAGGGATAAATGGGCGAGGGGCCTTTTATATTTTTAGTAAAGCACCCATTTTATTTTTAATTTAAAACTGAGAGGGCGCAAGACTTACAGTTCATACTTTCTTTAACAAAACCATACTCTATCGTTATAAATGATATTAAAAATAAAATTCATTTAAAAATAACTTTACCCTTCCCCTTTTTCTCATTTTTCTAAACTTCCCTCACTTGCTTCTTACCTCTCTAAACCTAACAAATACCTTTTTAGGTATTTAACCGCATACTCTTTTCTGCAGAAGAAAATCCATATTATATTAAAATTAACTTTATTAAATTTTAATATTTTTGAATATTAAATTTCAATATCAAATCACATTTGAATAATCATATTATCACTCTTTGTTTATTTATTTCATATTTTTAAAGTACACATTTAACATTAGATTATAATATACTGACTATTTACATAACTAAAAGTTTAAAATTTTAAAAATATTTGAATTTCCAAAGCAATATCATTTTGGAAAACCCGGCTCTTGTGTAAATTATAACAGAGTTGATACATATATATTTTATAATATAATTTCCGTTACTTTCTTGGTATTTCTTTCTCAAAAGAAAATAATTACCACAACGGACATGTATTTAAAGAATTTGCTGTTTACATTTAAAAATAGTCATTTTAAACGATTTTTAATAATTTTTTGAACATTTTAACATATCAACATTTGAACCATTTAAATAACCAATATTCGTATATTCGTATATTGTCAATATTCGTATATTCTAACGATCAAATTGTGAATTAATAACTAATTCGGCAAATATATTCCAGGTATGTACAGTGCAAAATTATTCATGCCTTAGGTCATGTATTACAAAGTCCACATGTGAAAAATGTATATACAAGGCATAATGCTCATTGAAAAACAAAACTGGGAGCTCGAAACATGTGCAAATTGGTCATCAGTAAATGATAATTAATGATCAATAAGTGATGGTTAATAGTATCAAGATACTATTCAGCTAATGAATCATAACCACGAACCTGAATTTCCCAACTCTAAGGTCTTGGAAAATTAAGACAGAAATTATGAAAGTACTCTAATCCTTATTCTGATACAACGTCTGTTATTTATTAGTCAATTCATAAAAATTGACTTTTATTTTAAATTACAATTTTTTATTTTAACTTGATTTAAATTATAAAAAATCTTATAACAATTATTTATTATATTATTTAATTATTAAATTTTGATTTAGCATTATTATGTTTTGTTTATTTTATAATTATATTAAATACGTAGACTCAATTAGTTGATTTAATGGATACGAGAAAATATGTGGTACGATAAAATACGGACGGTGAGATATCGTTTCTAGACGAGCTCGACACCAATGGTTAGGGATAGACAATTCCAGCGATTTTCGGAAATGTTGGAATCTAGAGATTTTTCTATATGGACAATACGTCAAGCGATTAGCCTTTGTCTGAAGAACAAAAAGAATAACAATTCTTTGAAAGCAGGCATGAGTGATTCATACCTGCGGTATTTGTCAGTGATGGATATACTAAAATCAATAAACCCAAACTCCAAGTCCCACCAATAATTGCCTTATACAAAAGTTTTTGTCATACACTAGTCAAGGAAATAAACAGACTACTACATCTTTATAGTGATCCAGTACCTTCGTATATAAAAGACGGGCTTGCATTTGCAAAGGAAATAGTCGAATAAAGTGACCAAGCATGTTATTTCATGACTGCGGATGTTAAATCTTTGTTCACTAATGTTTCACTACTTCCAACAATACTACTATCTTCTGAGTTATTTGCGTTAAAGTGTTAAAATCCTAAATTATCAACAATTGATTGGGAACATTTAGAATGATGTACTAATAAGAACATTTTCTTATTTAATGTTTTTCATACGAACTGAGTAACGGAGTAGCCAGAGCTTCTCCATTGAGACACATATTGGCAGACATCTATATGACGCATTGAGAGACAGACACATATACGATAAGTCGTAAATATGGTCGTATATAATATGTCGTATATGCGACGTATCTTATCCATCTATACGGATAAAATATGTGGATGATGCATTTGGTTGTCAGTTAATGCTGGAATATAAATTATCAAATTATTGAATATCAGAGATCCGGCCATATAATGCCATGTGAAACAAGAAAATACGGACGGTGAGATATCGTTTCAAGACGTGTTTGATACCAATGTTTAGGGACAGACAATTCCCAAAAAAAAGTATTCATACCTGCGGTATTTATCAGTAATGGATGTACTAATTTCATAAAAATAACCTCCCAGTAAATATTTCCTTATATCATTTAAAGGAAGCTACTCTAGCCGGAAAATTTAAGAACAAACTCAATTATATGTCGATTGATGTCACTTATGAAATCCCATGTCTGAATTGTCCAGCCAAATATTTTGGGCAAACAAAACAAGGCTTAACAGTGAGAATTAAACAACATACATTTAATTTAAAAAAGGGTGATACATCATTAATATTAGTCAATCATCAACTAAATAATAATCGCAAACCTGAGTTTCCATCTCTTAGGTTTTGGAAAATGAAGACAGTCTACTCAAAATTTGGAATTAGCATAGATTTTTCTGCAAATTCCGGTCCAAATTCCAAGGTAAGTGGATGTTGTTCGTTTAATTTAACCTCAAGCACAGAAATGAAGCTTCCTCCGGTGCCTAAATTGATTAATCTTATCATCAGTAAGTTTTCACAACCTCTTGAGAGGAAAAATATATTCAATGTACTGATAAGAGGTTTTACTAATCAACTGAAAGACAGGATAATTTCAAACTCAATTGAATACTATGAGGCGCAAGTACGTATTTCAGCTTGTACCTCCGACATAGCGATGTCCTACAGAGACTAAATCGAAGACAAATTGGATGGATATGGGACAATTATTTACAAGCCTATTCAAGCCTCAATCAAAATCAATAACTTACCACCTTTCATATCGGACGAAGACATAAACGAGCTTGAAAAGGATTTTGAAATCTCAGATGTTCGCTTGATCACAGGGAAAAATGACCTACCCATCCATGTGGCCTTCGTCTCAACTTTAATTGACAAAGCCCATTTACTTTCATACGATTCTTGTAAGCCATTTTTAAGGCATAATTTGGTATTCACAGTCCTAAACACCGACGACATGACTTACCCACACTCTAATTTATGCCATAAATGAGGGCAATATGCCTCAATGTGATCCCGACAAAAAAGTGCGGCGTACGCGGTTCCTCAGAAGACCACACTGGTAACAAATGCAGAAAAACACCACATTGCATGAACTGCAGCCAAAGCCACACGGTGTGGTCAAGTAAATGCAGTTCTTTTAAGGAATATATAAATAGATCAATAAACACTAGTCCTCCTGCCCATCCGGCAAACTTTGCCGACGTGGATATGCCCATACTCAATGATCACATATAAACTCATACAAACATATGCGAAATCATAGACGAGAGGCTGCAGGCAAATATGCGGGATATACAGAACCTAATTTAACATTTAGCCATAAAGCTTGATGGAGTTGGGTCTATTCCTTGTACTACTTCTAAGACTAGAAAGGCGCCCTACTCGAAGAATAGGAATACTTCATTACAGAGCATCGCGTCGGTTAAACTGGCAAAGGACAAGCATTATTGGGAATTTGCAGCGATAGCCACGAGAGATGATGATATTGTCCGTGGGCAAGTGTCTCAACCTAGTCCAGCTGAGTGTGAGAAGGGCAACCTTCTCACTTCCGGTTTCGACTAGAAGGAGGCATCCCACTCTTGTTAATCAACAAAATGGGAAGTAATCAAGGGCATTTTTCATTGAATATCCTTCGGTGGAATTCGGAAGGTGCTTCCGCTCTTGCCTTCTATCTGGTAGAGATGCAGATGTTATAGTTCTTCAGGAGACGCGGTCTATCTGTCTCCCGAGGACATTATTCGATTTATTTCTAAGCACATCTACACCCACTATACTAAGTAGATAACCCCATTACTCCTCTTCATATCAAGGTCTTTTAACCCTAGTTAAGAGCTCCTTAAGATATTCCCTCTTAGTAAAATATTCTTATCCAGCCCTGTTATGTTTAGCTATGACTGTAAAAACGGTAAACGTCTCAGTATAGCCAATATCTAGATTCGGCCAGAAGAGATTCATAAGAATCGTGACCTCGCTCGTATAGAGGTAGCACTTATGATATGTTACTTGATGACTATAACGACAGAACTGGTCGTTGGATCAATGCAGCACTCCGCAGAGCTAGGAACGACTATCTTATTCACAAACCACCTTCTCCCACCTTTCATTGCTCAACAACTAATTATTTCCTCGACATATTACTGTTACACTAGATGTGGTTGTTAAAACTCATCTGCACAGAGCAGTCGCGCCGACATCAGACCACCTCTCATAACCTTATTCGTTAGCGGATAGAGGAGAATACGTTGCTTAGGAGGAGGTTTTACTTTGATCCCATCAGAGTGACCATCTTTCAGGCAGCTATCCAACTCTTCCCTATAATTGGTAATGAGAGTTTACGGAATTTAATTCCTGCTTCTCATCGCAAGCTACCGCGTTCGTCTCGACTAGCTTAAAAGGTCGTATATACAATCACACTCCAACAAAACCCAAGGTCCTAGCTAAAATGCTACACCTTCCTAATCTCTCTGTTCCCGTCAAACAGGTCCTTTCGAATAAATACTGAAGCACTAGATATAGGTCCCAACTGGGGAAGGATAGGGCGAGCATTGCTTACATTAACCCTTCTCGGACTTCCTTTTGGCCTTTTGGAAGATATTCAAGAAGTTCGTCTGTTGGAAGGATAGGGCATTAGGCTGGATTGGTAGAAAAGGCCTTGACAAAGTTTTGGAGGAATCACTATGCCTACATAATTATGGAGCTACTCTATCTCCTCAACGAATCCCGCCTTGGCGGGACTTCAGGAGCAGGGACTTATCTGTCACAGATATCCTAAACTCTTAGGGCCCACCTCCAGGCACCTCCAAATTTCACGCGCCACTCTCCACTCGAGTCTGTCAGCTTTTAACATACAGTCAGAGAAAGGGGGTCGACATCACAATGCTGTTAGCCTTCCCGTCCGATATTTCTGGCATAAATATTAGCCGACGATGGTTTTACACTAAAAGAAATCGATGTCATGTCCTAAAGATCTGCTGCCAATTTAGATTCAAAACTCCCTTATATCCATTTTAAAAAAGCGCTTGCGCGTAAAATTCGCGACTATCTAAGTAGGCAAAATTTAATCCTACCAGGTTTTCATTAGTACGTAAAAGATCGCTCATTCCATCAGCAATAGATGAAGTGCTTCAGTTTTGTAAAGATAACAGTCGTCAGCTTGCTGTGGATGTTTTTCTTGACTTTTCTGCTGCATTTGACCGCATTTCCATCCCTTCTGTTATCTCCCCTCTCAGGTCCTCGGGCTGCCTGCGAGAATTGTCAACAGGGTGGAAATATTGTTGTATACCAAGCGATTATTCGATGAAGACGACCTTGATGAACGTCAGTTCTACCCTATTACAAGTGTGTCTCAAGGTTCCCCACTTTCTCCAATCTTATATCTTGCTGCCTCAATTCAACTTAACAAAAAATTTAAACGCGAACAACGTCTTGTGGTATATGCTGATGATACCGCAGCCCTGCTTTCTGGACACAGGTGCAAAAATGTAGTCTCGGACATCAGTCGTTTCTCTTTAAAATTAAATGATCAGTTACCGTTATCCCATCTTATTTTAAATTGCAACAAATCACAGGTGGTCGTCTTTCATAGCGCCCCTGCCACCAAAAAGAAACTTAAGAGACTTGCACTTTCTGCACTCTCTTCCATTTTGTAGTCTCAACCACTCCCAATCTTCACGAATCGAATAAGATATCTGGGATTCACCGTTACGGTGAATTGGTTAGCGAAAGTTGACCTGGATTGAGTCAAACGTATTCTGAAGAAAGCTAGGCCGTGAAACGGGCTCAGCATATGTCATTGAATAAGAAAATCCAATTGCGCCCTGGGGTACCTGGGCTATCTCGGGATTAGTCTTCTTTTGAAGAGGACGTCCTCCAGACCAAAGACTAAGTTTTCTCAAGCTCCTCATCTCGCGATTACCGAACATAGCCCGCCTCGACTGGCTTCTTCGATGGGTGAAATACCTCGGATGGTTCAGTCATAGGGCGGCGTGTTGGTGTGACTAGATGGCTCATATCACTGTTAACCTGAGGCCGTAACATATTAGAAGACTGAACTAAATGGTAACGACTTGATAACATTTGACAATGTTTGTGTTGTGCATGTTTCTATTTTTAGTTAGTTATCGGTTGTATAATTCTTAAGAAAACCCTTATTATTAATAAGGACAATTGGAAGTTAGTTATCCTTACTAGCACACTACAAAATTGTTGAGTTTCATCGTTGGTTTCTTCCGTTTTTGATGAATGTACATAACTTATAGTGCGAAGATTGCTTGGTAATATATTAAATGATAAATAGGTTAAATGTGATAAGTCCAAATTTTCAGCAACAATAATAGATCAATGACGTGATTTACGAATTGTATTAAACATAATTGTCGTCAAAGCATAGCAGTGGACGTAGTAGGTGCGAGCTATTAGTAGTCAATTCGAGGCTTGCGGTTTTCTGTGAATTCTTTGTTTTCATAAGTAATAAAATTTAACTAAGATCAGCGATTATATACATGATTTGTATAGATCATGATTTTAAATACATGATTTGTATAGTTAGATTAAAATAAAAAATTTACACATTTGAACAACACGAATGTACGGTACATTTAAAAAATAAAATATTTAATAAGTAACTATAAATAATAAATGATTGTAATGTAAGATTTTATATAATTTAAAATTTATATAAGTTAAAGTTAATTTATATAAGTTATATATGTTATTTCTAAATTAAAAATAATGCTAAATAAAATTTTTATAATTGAATAATTTTTTATATTTTCAACGTAAAGGATGTTATTAAAAATATAAATAATTTACACAAACTGTTTTCTTCATCAAATATCTGATTAATCCTATGGATTATCTGTGCACATGTTATACTTCTGCATCGGTGTGAAAACTCTCCGCTCCACATGGAATGAAATTATGATTTGTTAATGTCGACGTTTCATTAGACGTTGGCTTACCACGCGACGACCGAAAACCGCGAACGCATAATGATGCCGCACGGCAAACGGCAAAACTGATCTTCTGTTTCAAAGCGTATAATATCTGACTGTATGTTTTTGTTGTTGATTTTGTTGATTGAAGCCAAGCTATGCGTCTTAATACTAACAGTGACCTCTCTCCAATGACCCCACAAGCAGAGAATACTAACGGGATAAAACTACCAAGTTTGACCATGACAACTCGTTCTTCGTATTTCGAATTTTTGCGGGTCTCATGAAGTTTAAATGCGTCGGACTTCGAGGAATATGAAACAGCGTCGTTGTTAAATATTGTGACATCAAAGAACGTCCGCGCGAATTAATAATTGAATAATTAAATAATATAATAAATAATAATATGAGTAAATAAATGTTATATAAGATTTTATATAATTTATATCAAGTTAAAATTTAAGATTGAAATTTAAAATAAAAATCAATTTTTACATTAGAATTTATAAAGTCAATTTATAAATAAAAAATAATGTTAAATAAAGATTAAATAATAAAATAAATTATCAAATCAGATCAGAGAACTGAGACTACGTATTTTATAATATATAAGATTAAATATAAATCCTATAAAGTTGAAATTTTAATTGAAATTCAAAATAAAAGTCAAGTCTTCTGAATTGACTAATAAATAACAGTCGTTGTATCAGAATAAGAATTAGAGGTCATCAGGAGGAACTGCTCTGTTATAAGCTTTTGACCCCTAACTCCTGTACCCAACATACCAGCAGGGCCAAATACATGCTAATGACGTATTTCCTCTAATGAAATTTGATAATTTAGTGTACCTTTTCTAATTCAAAGTATATTATTTATTATATATCAATAAAATATTGTATAAATCAAATCAGCTAAATGAGATTAACATTAAAAATAACGATAAAACATTAAATAATCAAATAACAATAAATAAATCAAAAATAATCAAAACATCAAACTTGCTTGAAAGCAAACAGAAAAATAATAGTGTCGTAAAAAAGAAAGAATCCATTAAACTTGCTTGAAAATTAGCAGAAAAATAGTCGTTTCAAGAATACATAGTTTCAGTATTTTTGACAAAGGTCATATTAACGAAAAAACAAAGTACACAGGTCAATAAAAACACGTCACTAGAACAAATCAGATCAGATAACTGAGTCTACGTATTTTATACTATATATCAAAAATAAAGATAAATAATAAGTAATTATCAATTATATATTTTAAATATAAACAATTAAAATATATTTATTATTTATTGATAAAAAAGCTTATAAAAGTAAATATATATATTTACCTCGCATATTATCTATAAATAAAGCTATAAATATTAACTATCATATTAACGAAAAAACAAAGTACACAGGTCAATAAAACCACGTCACTAGAACAAATCAGATCAGATAACTGAGTCTACGTATTTTATACTAAATATAAATTAAAATAAAGATAAATAATAAATAATAAGTAATTATCAATTATATATTTTAAATATAAACAATTTAAATATATTTATTATTTATTGATAAAAAAGCTTATAAAAGTAAATATATATTTATCTTTAAATATAAATATTTATTTATCTTTATTTTTAAATTTTCGAAACAACTAATCAGTTCAAATAACTGAGTCTACGTATTTATTCTATATATAAGATATATAATCTACGTATTTATATATATTCTATATATTCTATATATAGAATATATATTCTATATATTCTATATATAGAATATAGATTCTACGTATTTATACTATATATCAAAAATAAAGATAAATAATAAACAATTATATAACATTTTATATAATTTATATTTATGTAACGATAAAATTTAAATTAAGTCAATAGTTATGAATTGACTAATAAATAACAGACGATGTATAAGAATAAGGATAAGAGGTCATCAGGAGGAAATGCAATGTTATCAGATTTCGGAACTTATTCCTCTACCGAACATAGCAGCGAAGCTAATTTTGAAGTATTCCATCTGATAAAATTTGATTACCTAGTAACTTAAAACTCCACTGAGGAGTTTAAACGTATTTTTAAGATTTATTTAACTTAAATAAAAACGAAAAAATAGGCAATTTGTGTTATATGAATCAAATCAGGTAGATAAGTATACGTATATTAAATTATTTATAAATTAAAAATTATGATAAAACATTAAATAATTAAATAACAATAATTATTAATAATTAATAATTTTTATAAGATGCTATATAATTTATCCTTCGTCCGTTATGTTCATCATTTATTCAAACAATATTTTAACAGCCAATAATATTTAATATTTTTAAATTAAAAATTACTAATTTTAAATAAATATTTTGTAAAATGATAATAAAATAATATCTTAAAGAAGCTAATTATGAAAAATTTATAAAGCATTTATTAATAAAGCATTTATTAATGTTTACTATGACAAAATATTGATAATTTAATAATTAAATAAATAATTTAATATAGATAATAATATAATATAATATAATATATAGATATAATATAAATAATTTAATATAGATATTAAAATATTGATATAAAATATTAATATTTTATTGTTTTGTATAAATTATAAATAAAATCGGCTAACTGAGTCTATGTATTTAATATAATTATAAAATAAACAAAACATAATAATGCTAAATCAAAATTTAATAATTAAATAATAAAATAAATAATTGTTTTTAGATTTTCTATAATTTAAATCAAGTTAAAATAAAAAATTGAAATTTAAAATAAACGTCATTTTTATGAATTGACTAATAAATAACAGACGTTGTATAAGAATAAGGATTAGAGGTCATCAGGAGGAACTGCCGTGTTATCAGTTTTTGGCTCTTATTCCTCGATACAACATAAAATATTTCGAATACATTCCATTGCTAACGACGTATTTCCTCTAAGTCATGCTAAAGACGTATTCATGTTCTATTTCATGCTAATAACGTATTAATAATAAATTTATTATTAATTTATTATTTCTTAATTAATTTACTTTTAATGTCCTGAAGATTTACACACTTATCAAATGTAATTTGTTAAATTTTTTGTTAAAATCAGTAAAAAATCTTATATCTTAGAACTTTTCAAACCTGAATATTGAAGTTAGATAAAAAACATTTCTACTTTAAAATCATTGTAATCACGTTGCTATTTATTAAAATATTGATCATTATTTGTTCAAGATATTTCCGTGTTGTTAATACCAAGTTAATACTTGTAAATCAAGCAATTCACAAAACTCGATTTAGTCTAATAACTGAAAATTTGATCTTCTTTGATCTTCATTTGTGCTTACATTATATACAATATAATATAAATTATATAACATTATATAATTATTATAATAATTATATTTTTTTATTAATATATTCAAAATTTAATCGATCATTTCATACTTTTATCGATTTTAGATGTATTTTGTAGATTTATATTCGCCTTGAAATCATGTTATAAATAAAAAAAAGTGATTCATCCGGACTACAATATTGTAACAACTGAAAATATATCTTTAAAATGGAATTTACATCCACTACATAGAGAAAACAAACTTATACAAATAAACATAAAATCCGTCTACAAAGTGCCAGAAAAATAAAATAACTTTACAAAGAAAAGTTTACAAACTAATGGAAAGCGTTATCTGACGTCGAAATGCTGCCGGCCTGACTATATTTAAGTTATGTTCAAGTTGCTATGAGTATATCGCTTTTTCAAATCTGCAATCCGGCTGCAAAGCTTTAGTGCAGGGCCGAGTTTCATATCCATAAACTGCATTAAGAATTCCTCTTTAACAAGCAGCAAAGCACTTCCATCAACCTCATGCGATCGAAACTTTTCGGCAAGTTCTGTATTGTTAGTTCGCTCAAGGATAAAATTGCTAACTTCATCAATCTTAAAATATTAAACGTTAGATAGAAACAAATTTCTTGTAATTTTTATACCTACAACAGATTAATAATAAAATCTAATTTAATTGAAACCGCTTTTAATACATGTATGAAAAGAGTGAACAGACTTTTTCGAATAAGAGCTACGACATCAACGTGCATTTTTTAAAATTATCGCGAATATAAATAGATTGTTTTTGTATATATTTAATTAAATATAATTAAATATAATAAAATATTTATAAATCATATATTAATGTTTAACAAAATTGCTATGCTCAATAATCCACTTAAATTCGCATTTTATAACTCGTCATGCCAGATATAAACTTGAGATTGTAAACTAATCGTCAGCACTTCAAATTACGTTTGTGTCTATCACGTTCCTGCTTATTGCATACATTTTATGTATACTTTTTCAGTATTTCGATCTTAAAATTAATTCCACAATTATCAACAGACTATATACAATAGATTTTTCTTTTAGAAACACTAACTTCCAAAAATATTAAGTATACGAGTTTACAATCAAACTCCCGATCATTTAATAACCACATTATCAGATGTGATATAAAAATGAGATATAAAAAATGAGATGTGATACAAAAATGAGTTAAATTTAAATTGTATTTAAACGTTGCAAAAATAGTCCAATAGGTTGTGGACAAAATAAAGTGTGTGAATGTGACTAAAATATGACTAAATCCTGCAAAATTTTAAATTTACCGTCCATGTATCAGGATCATCATTTAATGTTTTCGTCTCTAATACATTAGCGGGTACGATTACCGAGCATTCCTGCAAACACAACGGGGTTGCGGTTGGTGATGTTCGTCGAGAACGTTTCGGTTTCGATAAACTATGTCTATCTAGCTTATCAATGTCCTAAATTTTAGATAAAATATGAGAGAACGAACTAGTTAAAAATATGATTACCACAAAAGGTTTATTCTAGTATTTAAAATATACATATTACCTGGTTCAATTAATTATTACCTATTTTATTGATCAGATCATATATCTTATTAAAATATAATTTATTTATTAATATTTATTTTAAATATAACAATTTATATTTTGTTGAATATAATAAAATATAAGATTATAAAACTGAAAATTATTTTTAGATTCGAAGTGTACTCAATGGTATCTACATCTCCAATCATTTCCATAAGTGATTATACTTTATTTTAAATTGAAATTATATTTGCAGCATAATTTCAACGTTTCTAAATTACAATTTAAAGCTCAACGTTTTCAAATAAAACAAATTTCGATTAAAAAACTGATAGAAACTGGATTGTCCGACCACATTAATATTATATTATAATTTAGATTATAATTAAGGTATAAGATGTATGTTAAACATATGATCAACAGTTCTGAAAATATTTGTCAATATTTACAATTTCTAAATATATTTTAACAGGATTTTGTATATAACATAATCCTCAAATTGATAAGAATTAAATTGAATTAATTAATTATTAATTAAATTAATACTCAAAATTATAAAATTGGTAATTTATTATTAAAATTAATTATTAATTAAATTAATATATATTAATAATTTAATTTATTATTAATTAAATTGGTAATTTATTATTAAATTAATAATCAAATTTAAAATTCTAGAGTTCTTTCTAGTGCTTGTATATTTTAGTGTTCAAACACTAAAAAATATGAAATGTCATATCTTTCGTTTGTAATATCTTATATCATCAAAGTCATTTCTAGATAATTGAGTTTAATCGGTAATGTGCGCAGGGTATATTTTATTGTAAATATTCCACATAAGGAACTCGAATTACCTTAAAGTCCGTTCATGTGATTATAAAACAGCGTAAAATATTCCTGTGTCAATATAATAAACCTTTAAACAATACTCTAAGTTTACCTTCAAAACGAATTTAAAACATTAGACAAAAAGGTCATTTTTTCTTATAAATTAAATTCATTTACATTAAATTTTCAAATTTAAATAAACTGTCAAAGACACCATGGAGTTAATGAACCCATGAAAGTTCAATAAATTGTTTCATTAAAACCAGTTAATTAAAATTTACAATTAAATTAAAATTAAACTATAAATTAAACTTATTAATACATTTCATATATAATTGATTATAAAAATAATATAAATTACCTTATCCTCATTTTCGATAGTTTTGCTATTGTCACCTAAATTACAATTTCAATTAAAAAATATTTTCTTTAATATTGGTATACGTTTTGTTTGTTGTCTTGTAGTTGCTCGTCTACGGCTTACCTTTGTTGATCTCCTTTGCTTACCTGCAACATTGCAAAGTACTTGTCAGCTGCTCAACAAATAATCAGCATACGAACCTTGAACAGTAGTTGACAAGGTGTCAACCACATTTGTATCGTTAGCATCTGAGTTTAACGCTTTATTATAAAGATTATTGACAAAACCATATTGTATTGCCTGTAGAAAATGAAATCGCACAATTTCAAAACAATCGGGTGTTGAATTACAATTTTTAAACTGTCAAAAAGTTTTACTTTTCGAGTTAAAATGTTTCGAGGTAAATTATATTTATCTGTGAATTGAGCTATTCAATCATAAAATTTGTTTTATACTGGCATCATAAAAATCGATGGTAAATGAATAATTGCAAATAAATTACTAGTTTCTTGAATTCGGATATTTCGAATTTGCGGCTATGGAGCAGGCAGATGAAGCGATCTTTCGTGACATTCTTCACGTAGATATCAATCGTCATTTAAGACAAATTTCAAATTTGTCTTAAATGACAAATTGAGGGACAATTTGTCAAGATGAGGGACATAAGCTATATTGCATTTTAAAAAATTTAAGGAAACTATGAAGGATACAACTATACTACGAGCTTAGATGTAGGAGGCGCTTAGGAGATAATACAGATCGAATAAATGTCGGTACATTAAGAAAATAATGTTCAAAGGTATTCTCTTTTATGAATGCGAATTATATAAGGAACACATTACGGATTAAAGGGTATCCTCCTAAATATATTAAAATAATAGAAAAGATTAAATAAAATATATATTTACTGTCTGAATAGTAAAGTGTAATGTTCTGCAGTTGGTTTCAAATAAATTTGATTTTTATTCTCTAGGCTGTTATGATTTGATGCTGATGTGAACTCGAATTACCTTAAAGTCCGTTCATGTGATTATAAAACAGCACAGAATATTTTTGTGCCAATATAATAAACCTTTAAACAATACTCTAAGTTTACCTTTAAAACGAATTTAAAACATTAGACAAAAAGGTCATTTTTTCTTATAAATTAAATTTATTTACATTAAATTTTCAAATATAAATTAGAAAAGTGTCGGGGTTTTATCAGGAACAGGTGTCTTAATGGCCATAGGCTTAGATTATTTACGACGAAACCGTTTAACAACTAATCGCAAAAAAGTTTTAAAATGTGTCGATTATCTTCAAATCGGTGGTCCGTTTGAACTGACAGACTATAACGGCAAGCCATGGTCAAGTAAAGACTTTGCAGGTAAATGGTTGCTCATATATTTCGGTTTTACACATTGCCCTGATGTGTGCCCAGAAGAAATAGAAAAAATCATCGAATCAGTCGACAAAGTCAATAAAATACATTCAGGCGGAAAGCACCAAATTGTCCCTATTTTCATTAGCGTTGATCCTGAAAGAGACACACCAGAAGTCGTTAAGGAGTATGTACAGGACTTTTCTCCTACTCTAATTGGTCTTACGGGAAGAACTGAAGAGGTTTTGAATGTAGCTAAACTTTTTCGCGTGTACTTCAAAGCAGGTGAGAAAGGATAACCTGCCTTGAAGATGATCACTTGATTATTTTAAATATAGCCGAAAGGAAGGTGACGCTTAATGCTATTGGATTCAGTTCAATAATCATTTATAATCAATAAATTTTAATAAAAAAAACCTTCATAGCAGTATAAATGCAAATACATACCGGAAATGGATTTTTGCTTTCTTTGATTACAAACCCGTCAAGTACATGAGTAACGGTGTCGTCGTCATTTTCACATGTAGTCAGAGAACAATTTGAAGTTGTTTCAGTCTTTGTTGGGGAATGTTTTTCTGTAACTTTACAGTTCGATCGAGTTTGAGGTGATTCTGTTGACGAGAATGCTCGTAGTGGTGATGACTTGGTCGATGCCGCTGCTGCAATGCATTGATAGATCATATTAATCAATTTGTATACTCTTACGATCTTGATTATTAGCTGCTGTCGACGCGACGACATGTCCTTTTTCGTGTTTTTTTACAGTATTGCTGTAACATATCTGCATCGTTTCTTCTTGTTTGTCTGTAATTTCGTGGCTGGTATGATGTTGCAACTCGCTAGAAGTAGTTTGATATGAATCAAATGAGTCATCACTGTTAGGCAGAGATTTGCTAAGAAATATTGCAGAAGTGACTAGGAAATTGTTTTTTAACTTAAACGAACCTGGTAGTTGTCGACGATTCCTCCGAACAGTGTGCAACACGATTAATGATAGTAGACGAGTGATTTGCAAGGTTATTTAATATTGGAGATGAGTTGTTAACTAATCTGCTCGTATTGTTCATTGAGGTCTGCATGATAGAAATTATAATTAAAAATCATTACTACTAGCGTGTTTACCTGATGGATAAGTTCTTCGTAGCTTTGTGTGTGAGCAAGAAGCAATTGTGACGAATTTGGGCAGTTAACAAACTGAAAAGGAGTCGATCCGACTGGTACAAGCTAGATAGAAGTAACGAAATTTAGATCAACGTAACATTTAAATATTTATATTTGCAATTTATTATTTTTTTTCGGAAATTATAATTTTTATTAATGAATTTTTTATTTTGACATTGAATCAGTAAGTAAAAGAGGATAAAATACAATTTTTTCGCTAACTTCTAAACAAAAAGTTTTCAATAATAGATCCGATGATTTTTGTATCGATGATGCTTGTTGTGATTTAGATTAACTGATCCATTTTAACATTAAAACAATATATTTAGTAAAAAATTATAAATTGTGATTGAATACATCCGCCTATTTATAATTTCCCATCACAGCAACGAGTGCCTTTATTATCATTTATTAAATCAAATGCTAACTTGTGCTTATCCGTTTTTGTTTGAGTGTTCATTGAGTACACGTTATCGAAATGTCAAAGCTGTATAGACTGCAATGATTTGTTTGATACCGAAATAGTGAATCATAATGAATATTTGCATTTACAATCACGAGGCTCAATATAATCTATTAATCTATTGATGAGCACTGAAAGGAGGATAACGGTAGTTCATGAATAATCTATTTGTTTTTCATTATAATCTATTATTAAACCTATATAAATTAGGTTTCTTGATAACATCAGTTTATGATTCTTCGTTTTTCTTCCTTTAATCATCACGATAACTTCTTAGTCCTTCATTATTTATAGAGGGATCCGACACTGCTAGTAAGACCGATGCGAAGAGTTTGATGATTGCTCATTTTTCATTGCATATCAACGAGTTTGTTGATGAGCAATGAAAGAGGATTACGGTGGTTCATAAATAAGGATTTTGTTTTTCGTTCTGTAGATTGCGGCGTTAATCAAACTACCATTAACTAATTAATGTCATTGGAATCATCAAGTAACACGTCGTAGCCAGTATCGATTATTAAGGTGTTCGTGATTCTTATGTCTCCCCTGGTAGAATATAGATAATGGCTAAACTCGTGCGTTTACCGTCCTTATACAGTGTAATTATTAGGCAATACAAGGTAGGATATGATTAATTAAATAAAAGGAATATCCTAGAGTATGTTTTTACTAGTTTCGAGACTATGATATTAAAAGGAATCTGGTGGAGTATAGAGTGGGCAAATTTGTTGTAGTAGAAATTAAATAATGTCCTATTTGGTCTATCAATTTTGTTTCCTGAAAGACAATAACATCTGCATCTCGACTGGACAAAACACGAAAGGCAGAAACACCCTTCAAATTCCACTGATTGATATTTAGCGTAAAAGGGGTTTGACTGACTGCCATTATTACATAAAGCACATGTCAAGGGACCCTTGCTGACCCCCAATTTCTTCACTACGCACATTTTTGACAGCGGGTAAAAGTGGACTCTACTACATAATCATCGTTACTTTAATACAATTGCCCATGAAATTTACAATTTCTTTCTTATCAAAAATATCAGTATCATCTCTATTAGTAAATACGAATTCAACGGGGATATACCATTGAAACGCTTTAATGTCAACATTAAAACGCTTTTTATGTTGTCCTATTGATTAAATGTTTATCGACATTGTCCTGTTGATCCAGATCGGGTTCAATTCTCGATAGTTATATAGTAATGTGAACAAGTTTGAATTCAATTTATAAAAGGTCGTTCATGAAATTGTTCTTAAATAAGTAATACCGCTGTAGGATACTACAGCCGTACACATCTTTCTGATGAGTACGGATGTACCATTGCATGGCAGTAGCAGAAGAAATAATACCAAGATGTCAGCCTAAAATCTGACATGCTGTGAGTTAAAGTGTCAATGTAAGGGACACAATCAAGTGTACAAATATATATAATATAATTTGTCGTTACACCTGCCCTGGGACACCCAATGTTGGACTCGTAAATAAATCACTGTTTTCTTCATAAGGTGGCATAAACACCAGTCAGCATTTTATATATCCTCATCAGACCAAGAAATAGAACCGAATTATTCTCGCAATATTCAAAGTCGCTACGTATGTCCTATGTGTGACGACAAACTTCAACAACGGTATACGCGTTTCGCTCTAAAGGAGCTCATCAGTACCGTGACTTTGATAATTATCCATAGGCACCTTAACACACGCTTAAACAATGTCTAAAGCTCGAAAAACAGAACTACCCTTAATCTGAATCATCATAGGAAATTTAGCAAAAGCTCTGTGCATGGCAGTGCGTATTGCGGTTTAACCATGCATCAGGCACTAAATTCCTTTTAATAGAAATGCTGTTTTACAAAGACACTTTAAAGTGTACAAATATATAAAATATAATTTGTTGTTACACCTGCCCTGGGACACACAATGGTGTACTCGTAAATAAATCACTATGTTTTCCTGATGAAGAGGCATAAACACCAGGCAGCATTCTATATATCCTCATCAGATCAAGAAATAGAACCGAATTATTCTTGCAATATCCAAATTCGCTAAGTATGCCCAGTCATCCTATGTGTGACGACAAACTTTAACAATGGTATAGGCGTTTCGCTCTAACGGAGCTCATCAGTACCGTCACCACAATAATCATCCATAATCAACTGAACACAGGCTTAGACAGTGTTCAAAGCTCGTACAACAGAACTACCCATAATCTAAATCATCAAAGATAATTTAACTGATTAATCCATGTGTACCATTGCACGGCAGTAGCGGACGAAACAATACCAATATGTCGGGCTAAAATCTGGCATGTTGTGAGTCAAGGTGTATGGAGTTGGAATTAATTATGGAATAATACCCTAGCTGGTTTCTGCTGCAAAATAACCTTGTGTGATCTAGTAAAATTGACAAATAAATGAAAGAACAAATCAAAGGATCACAGCATCGTTCTATGATCTTCTTATCAAATTATTACTATATTTAAAGATAACTAGATGACCTTGAAGACATATATGACTTAAACGCATACTTCGATTCAGAGAATTCATGGTCGTAAAAAGGCATACGTGGATAATCTTGTGGTGATATTAAGGACTATATTTTAATCGCATCATACCCACACAGTTTTTACTGCTGTGTATTCTTAGAAACTATAAAAATATTCAATATCGGGAATACGTAATGACATTTATGCGGCCTTATTTTTGATAATGCAACGAATCCAATATATGTAAACCTAAACCCGATATATAAAATATTTAAGATAATATATATTATATGAAAAACAACTTGGTAAAATTTCATTTTTTACAATTTGGTAAAAATGAAATTTATTTTTCGGTAAAAAAATAAATTTTATATACTTTTATATCGCAGATTACTTGCTTTTGCTTATAAACATAAATTTATTTACCACATCTCCTTACCCATTGTATGACACTTCATTATACATTTTAGATAAAATGTCAGTTAATTATTTTTAAATATTTTCGTTTCAAAATTAGAATATCATCAAATTGTCATAACGATTTGTTTTACTGTTATTTGTTGAAGACGTCTATTCGAAATAGGTTTAGATTAAAAATAGCTTTCCTTCAACCATTTTCCATAGATTTATAAAATGGTGTTAGAAGAAAAATCTAGAAAATGGGCATTTCCGAAAAATTGGTAGAAATAATTAAAACATTTTCCATTATTATCAACAATTTTATGACATTTTGTAGCCAGCTAAAATACAAGTTAGTCGAAGAGGTCCGGAAATATCTCAACAAAATGAAATTCAACCGACTACCAACAAGACGATTTCAATGACTCATTTTGTTGATACTTTCAACAATTTTATGTTAAGGAAACACTTCCATTTATTTAAAATTATTTTATTACTTCGACTATAAATATTGATTTTAACATCAATTGATTATATGGAAATGACATGACATTAATTTCCTTGGGTCTTCGAATCATTGTGTGATATGCATCAATTCTACACTTACGAGCATAAAATCGTCGATTTCAAAATAACTCTGGACGTGCTATGTCTTCTAAACAGATTTTGGGATGGTTTTTAATCGTCTATCACATGTACATTGACTTAATCCATTTGTAGTGGGAGTGGAAATGGCATGGCATCAATTCTCCAACATATTCTATTAGATTTGCTCATACGATTTTCGCTTCGTAAATCCACTGGATTGCACTAAAATCTTCCTCCTTTGCTTAATAGAGATGTACGTTATGCATTAAAAGAAATTGTCATGTATTTCTGATTTATAAACGTGTTTTAAGTTTCGAATCATTCAAATCTATAAGGAACAAGTTCACGGACCTGAAACGTTTTAAGCAACGCTAATTTGAGAAGCGTATTATGCAACAATGTAAACACAATACACGCACTTCTCGGCTACGTAAACTTTACATACAGTAGTGGATTAATTCATTCGCATGTGGAAAGTGATGGTACTATTCATATTAATGTGAAGGCTATTGATCATGCATTTGCTCTTTACTTCCTTGTTCCAGCTTGATAATTTGAATAGAATTTATGTTTCTGATAACAGAAGCATCGATGTGTTGAATATATCATCGGTAAACGATGCAAGAATTAAACTTGCTTGTCTGAAATCTTCAAACTATCCATGGCCAGATTCCCTACCTGCAGTATACTTAGCACAGCTGGCACCTGTAATTTGTTTTCCTTTATATACCATATTTGCGGAATCGATTTATATGGATATGTCTATTGTGTGGAAAACTTCCATAGTACGACTGTTGTTTAAAAAAGGTAATCGCTTCTGTGTTGATAACTATCAACTAGTTAGTATGACTTGCGTATGCTGTAGGGTTTTGAAAAGACTACTTTGTCGCAGCATCATTAACTTTCTGGAATCTAGCAATGGGTGAAGTAATAATCAACATGGCTTTAGAAAAACCAATCCACGCTCACCAATCTTCTGAGTGCGCAGAAGGATTTGGCTAACTCTGTTGATAAGGGTATTGCGTCGATGTCATTATTTCGACTTTTCGAAAGCATTTGATCGGGTGGATCGTAATATGCTAGTTATGAAAATTCAAACTATAGGTTTGGACCATATCTTAATTAAATGGATACACAATTTTATATCTAATCGTAAGTATAAGGTCGGTAAAATGGAACATATTCGTATGAGTATTAGATCCAAGCGGGCGTATATCAGGGTTAGTATTGGGATCGCTGCTATTCAGTATTTACATTAACGAACTGGCGAGCTTATTGTCATCATGCTTGCTGTTATATGCAGATGATTTGAAAGTTTGGAGGCCAATAATAGTGTCAACATATTTGGAGTACTTACAAGACGATGTCGATATAGTTGTCGGTTGGGCAAGTGCGAATCGTCTATACATAAGCATTCAAAAATGATTAAAGGATTAAACAGTATTCTTCAGTTTAATTATCGTCTTGGAGATAAATTAAACTCGTGAAACATTTCAAGGACATGAGTGTTTTAATATTTAACGTTTTGACAAAACGTCATACCGTGTATGCCTATTCCAAGGAGAATTGCATGATGGGTCTTCTATCGATAGCATTTAACTCCCTTGATTCATACCATTAATCAACGCGTAGTGCTCAGTCATTTACTATATGCATCCCAGTGTGTATATCCATGAACGAATCGGCAGTCAATAAGATTAGAGGGCGTTTAACGTCGATCAACCTAACTAGTTAGACCAATAAATTTATTGCCTTACAATAGAAAACTTGGGACTTTGAATATGTAATTTTTTAAGAATAGTCAGAACATATGCGATATGTTTTTGATTTGGAGTTTGCATGTGCCTTCATCACCCTTTTTGCGGCACTATCCATGTTTATGTGTAAAACTCTCGATTAGAGAACGCTTTAAGTGACATTTATTAGTTTTGGAGCTTCAGCGGATTGTTCATACTCGGACACCACAGTTTAACTATCAAACTGTTTAGTTGTGGAATTCAGTAAACACTAGTACAGTTGAAGGTGAATCGCCGGATAAATACAAGCATTCAATTGCTGGCTAAATTCAATTGAGGAATGGAAGTTTTGAAACTACAAGTCACAAATCGTTGATCTAATTTCATATTATATATAATGTGATGCAACTATTGAGCTACGCTTGTATTGCTGTCTTGTATTATCTTTTATTTTATGTTGACAATGATAGAATTGCTTAATTATTTCTGCCAAATTTTCTAAAATGTTCATTTTCTTGTTGGTTTTTCTAAGACTATTTGTTTTAATCTTTTGAAAAGTGATGGAAGAGAAGTATCCGACAATATGATGAGTATGATTTGTGCTTATCCGATTGCGAATGATCAAACATTTCGGCAAACAGCACGGTAAATCCTTTATACTCTTCTATTAAATGGAATATCTTCCATCATTTACAACAAAACAGTTAATTTCAATCACCACGTATTTAATGAATGCGGAAATTCAGTAACGCATTAGGTCCATAGCTGAATCGATTAGTAAGGTAAAAGAACGATCACGTTGCGTCTTTGACATGCACGCTCACTATGATCTAATTAATCGTTATCTTGTACAACAGCATTACAATTTCGTCTATTTACTAATGGAGGTGTATGCATGCACTTCCCTAACTTCATGGAAGGCGCTTTATCTCCCTAACATGCATGCTCCATTCTCATTTCTCATTGTCGTTATGATTACGGCTTTTCTTCTTCCTCCGTAGCATGGTTTGCCTCATATCTATCCGACCGTTCATCTCGCGTCTGTTATAATTCATCATCCTCCCCTCCCATCCTTATTTTTTTGCGGGGTCCCACAAGGTTCAGTCCTAGGTCCCCTGCTTTTCTCTCTTCTGCTTGGCGATCTCTCCGTTTACCACACCTTACTCCTTTAACATCATGCAATACACCGATGACATATTAATCTATGCTCATGCACCCGCCATCGCATACATGATATCGGCATTTCTGCCTCCAAATGTCATTCTTCTATCCACAAACGTCTCTCCCATCTTCATCTCGTACTAAACCCCGACAAGTCAAAAATAATGCGGATCTCCTCCCGTCAATCTAACATATTCCATCCCCTGTATATTTTGCCTCATCAATCATCCCCATAATCCATAATATCACATTCTTAAACTTCCTTTTCAATGATCACCAGTCACTTAAACCCTTTGTCAGTGACAAGGTCCACATATTTAACTATATTATACGTGACATCCGCTGTATCCACCCCATTATCGACTTACTTTCTTGTATGTCTCTTCTTTCATCGTTTCGCCTACCTAAAATCGAATACTGCCTCAGTATTTTCGTCAATTTTCCGAAATCCATCATCCTACTCCTACAACGCATTATCAACTCTGCCTTTCAAACGCTCTTACGTCTCCGTCGCTTTGATCACACAACCACCCATCTTGTTCATCTCTCCTGGCCCACTATTCACATCCACATCCAATTCCGCCTTCTCGCCACTTTTCGTATCATAGCTGCCGGCTCCCCATCGTTCATCAGCCTCTCTTAGAAAACACTTGTCCACCTCTCTATCGCTGAGTTCCCGTCATTCCCTCTTACTATACGTTCCCAATTACTGCAACAACTACGGTATACAATTCCTCCTCGTCACCTCCCTCTCGACGTCCGCCGCGCTCCCTTCTTTATCGCATTCAAATACCTCCTATGTTCCCAGTTTCTCGACGCATGATTCAGATTTTGGTTTATTTTTTCTCTTCGTGTTATGTAAGCATGAGCCGGCACGCATTTGCCAGGTAAAAATATTTTTTATTGTGTAAAAAAGTCCCTTTTTAATATAAAAAGCAGAATAAACACGTACGTTTCTTTATAATAACTTCCGTTATGCAAAATTTGAAAACCGGAGTTGCGATAACATTACCCGTTAACTGATTTGTTTCTGTGGGTTAAAACATTTTAACCAGCATAGTCCGCGCCGATTGGATTCTTCGGGGGAAGGGTGAAAGACCTCGGGTGGTTCAGTCGGAAGGCAGCGTGTTGGATTGGTTGGGAGCTCAGATCCCACTGGATTTGAGGCCGTAGAAAAAAAAGAAGACGGTTGGCGATTCTGATATTTGTCTTTTTGGTAGATTATCGTTTGACTGAGCTATGTTGAATCATGTCTTATTCGATTTAACTGTGTGCGCTTTTTTAATAAGCTCTTTTTATTATATACAAAATTTGAAAACCGGAAAGTTACGATACTTAACTAAACATTACTCGTTAACTGATTTGTTTAAAATAAATTTTTAAGAATAAATATTTAAATATTCACAACTCGATGAATCAAATCAGCTAACTGAGTCTACGCATTATAATTATAAAAATCATTAATTATAAATCATTATTATTTAGCATAATAATGCTAAATCAAAATTTAATCATTAAATAATAAAATAAATAATTGTTATATGATTTTTTATAATTTAAAAATTATCTTTACTAAACGCTCAAAGAAGCCTTTCATTGATATGTAGACACTCCTAAACAGAGAATCATTTACGATATTTTTTTACGACACAATCAAATCAGCTAACTGAGTCTACGTATTTAATATAATTATAAAATAAACAAAACATAATAATGCTAAATCAAAATTTAATAATTAAATAATAAAATTAATAATTGTTTTTAGATTTTCTATAATTTAAATCAAGTTAAAATAAAAAATTGAAATTTAAAATAAACGTCATTTTTATGAATTGACTAATAAATAACAGACGTTGTATCAGAATAAGAATTAGAGGTCATCAGGAGGAACTGCTATGCTATCATGTGTTGGCCCCTAACTCCTCTACCCAACATAGCAGCGGGGCCAAATACATGCTAATGATGTATTTCCTCTGAAATAACTGTCTAGTATCTTATTCTAATCCGCTAATGATTTTAAATTTATTTTTAATATTTTTGTGTTGATTTATATATTTTACTATTTTCTGCTTGATGTTATTTTTATAGTAACCTAGTTTAAAATATGTAGTAATATATAATATTACTACATATTAATATAGTACATATTATATTAATATGTACTATAATATTGCTATAATATTATACTACATATTACTACATATAATATTACTACATATTATACTATTAATATTATAGTAACCTAGTTAAATTATTAAATTATTAAAATATAATTATTATAACTTGTATTAAATTATTTCAATGATCTTGTTAGTTTTATGATCAGTTAGTTTTATGCCAAAGCTGTATTACAATAAAAATTAAGTCATTTCTAGTGAATACTGACTTTCTGTATCACAGAAAGTGAATATACTTTCTGTGATCACAGAAAGTGAATATCACTTTCTGTGATAAGAAATTTATCGATATTTAATTCTTCAAATTATTTTTAAACGTTGAATCTTCTAGAAACATGCCGTTATCACGAGTAAAGAGGTGGTTTCCAATAATATATATTTGCTCCAGTCGTTTGACAACGGAAATGTATTCATGCATAGAATGTTACAGCGAATGTTAATACATGAAATTACAAATGTAGTGAATAGCAGCTGTCGCTCAAATGGTCACTTTCGGCGACGGTTATTTTGGTTCAGTTTTGCGGCTTGCTGCCAAGAGTTGTCCAGTCATCAGTTTCTATTGAATGATTGCGGTCAAAACAAACAGCATTTAAAATGTGGAGCTATTTGTTAAGCATTATATACATTAAAAGCATTTCCCTTCAGACAGAACATACAAGGCTGCTTTAAAGCGGATAAACGATTAGATTACAATAAATTTTATATAAAGACATAATTATACTATGTGTGCTGGACATCATTTTGACATGATGGCTGTGTTTGCATAAAATTTCTACATTTGCTTCGCATCATCGGCAAATAGAAGATAAATAAGAAATAATGAGGAAATGTGCTAGCACATCACATTTGGCCTTAGAAAGTAATTTGACTAGTTGACCATAACGATTACAGAAGTATTGATAGACACAGCATGGCTTTGGGTGGTGTTCCTATGAGAAGAAAGAGAGTAATATATTATATCTCCTGAGTATTATAATTTATAGAGCTTCGAGAGATCTCGAAGCTCTATAAATTATAATACTCTCTTTAAACATTCGAAGTAACCAAGAATGTAATACATTTAAAACATTTTGTGTGACCTTTCTTCTCCCCTAGAGCGAAGCACTTTGTATGTGGTTATCAGCCTGTAATCAAAAGAAAACTATTGACTGCAAATATATATTTACTCGTCGCTATCGCATGGAGGAGAGTGCTGTGACTACTAATATAGTACGTATTGAAAAATGATACATTAAATGGGCAAGTCCCCAACTAATTTCAGTTTTTTGTTTGGCAAGTGCCATTTTCCATTACTGCACTGCTAATCTGAGAAATCCAATTCGTAAATTTAATAGATTAACGAATAGAAAATGGATAGTCATAATGTAAAATTTCATGTTTTTATATAAATTAGCTTTTTCCAAGTCTGCGATTTGTGAAGTGTGAAAAGAATGGTCTTGCCAGCAGAACGTGACGAAATTAACCGCGTAAAAGTAGCTAAAACTCAATCAATTCAATGTTTATTGACTATGCAATAGTCAATAAAGTAAGGCCAAATTAAGATTTATTGTTTCTTAACCTAGATAATATTGTAGAAAGCATTGTAAATTGAATTAAATTAGATCATTGGGTTAATGTATCTACAATAAAGATGTTGTATTTGTAGGATTAGCCAATTCGGACGAATAATATAGTCTTAACATGTTACACTAGATCTTGAATCCCGACAACTGTATGCCTTCTAGGCTAGATATCAATACATCCGGTTGATTTCAAGCGAACTGTTTGAGAGTTGGGGATTGATGAAGACACAGAAAGAACGAGTTATTAAAATATCACGTTATCACTTATAATTAACAAATCACATAAATCTTGATATCAGAATTCCGAATTCTCGTGGTCTAATCATTTTTAAACTAGAACATAATTAAAAATTAATAAACAAATCTTATTAAATATTATTGATTAATAATTCTATCATATTAATCTTATTAAATATAATTTGTTACTAATCTTATTAATAATAAATTAATTTTTGATTTAAACTTATTGATATTAAACTTATTATATTAAATATAATTTATTAAATTAATAATTTTTTAACTAATTTTCACAAGAGAAATTATGACCCGATTAAAATAATATGACTCGATTTTAAATGTATAATGTAATAAAAACAAAATTTAGAAATTCTTGTATCTATACTAATATTTACCTGGAATGAAGTCCCATTTGAACCACATTGGAAGACTTGTGGGTTGCAGTTAAAAGCCATCGAGGGACGTTGTAGTGACTGTATTTGTGCAGACGATTGTTGATTTGCTGCCATGGCGGTGCCTGCTGTACGAAATATCAATTGTGGTTGTGCAAGAGTAGCCGCAAGCGATTGAGATGGGTCCGCACTTGTAACAATAACGTCTTTTGCTTTGCTGGTAACGTATGTTTGCGTTGAAGATGGGTTATTCCGCGATTGAGAATTGTTAGAAGTCAGGTGTTGGCTTATATCGAACTGCTGTGCTTGAAATTGACCTACGCGAGAAATCAAAAACTAATTTTCGCAAAAGTAGCGAAATTATGATCCGATTAAATAATCGTATCTCTACTGTTAGGCTAGTCAGCCTAACAGTTTTCTTTTTTAAGACTTATATCCGTCGAATACAACAAAAAATTCAAAGAAAATAATAAATGATTAAATGTTATATTATTATATTATTATAATAATATTGTTATATTATTTACTATCTTATCAAATAAAATAATAAAATCTCAAATATTAAATGGACGTTAATCTAATAAATAAGAGATAATAAAGTACCTTAGTTTTAGAAAAGATATAAAATTTTAATTAGATATAAAAATATAAATATTTTTAATATACTTTTATATTTAAAAATATAATATTAATATTATTTATAATATATTTATTGACTAGATTGTACAAAATGAACCCACATTGTAACCTCCAAGTCCCGTAAAAGGTGTTCAAGCAAAATTGCGACCCGTGCCTTGAAATATAAATACTTTAAAGTGTCTACGTTTATATTGTCGAGTACATCCGGCGTTAGTCATGACGCGAAAACTGGCATTGAAGAACACAAGCAATCAAGTTATGTCAGTCAATTGGAACGATAGTGTGTGTGGTTTATTCGTGAATATGGGAAAATAATTGCGTCAGATTAAGAACCGATAGAATTTGGATATTTGCGAAATCGAAGTGAACTTGAAATGACAATTTGGCAATATTTCATGATTATATATTTTTATTATAATATTTTTTAAGTTAATTAATATTAATTAATATTTATATTGATATTAATCAATATTTTAAGATAATAATCAAAATTTAAAGGTAAAATGTGATTATCAATTCAATAGTGAAAATTGAAATTTGAAAAATGATGCGTTTAAATGTTTTTATTAATTATAAATTAATTAGTTTTTTTATTTAAATTGAACAAAATTTAATTACTTAATATTACCTAATTGATTAGCGAATACTAGTGTTCTTGCTGCATCCAGTATTTCACTTTGTCTTGTAAATTTTGGGTTTCGTCGATTATATTGTCTTTTAGGAGTCGTTGTGGCTGAAGAAGACGATTGTCTCTTTGTCGTATTGCCATTTTGAGCGATTTTTCGCACCGGCTTTTCGGTGGATGGTTTAATCAGCCTCCAATTTGTTGGGAGACAGGTATTGTCCACAGCCACAGTGCAGACTGCATTTCCAGCATTGTTGTTCCCACCTCTTGGATTATCGGTAACGGTCGGCGGTTGGTTCCTCTTGCTAGGTACTAACTTTGTAGACTTGCCCGGCACTGATGGTTTGGCAGCCGCAGTAATGATCGACGCATTCGCCGCTTGGTGGTAATTTATTGCATGATCGTTTACTTGGTGCGCGGAAGCCGGCGGCACAAACCGTCCTGACGAAATCGATTTTGTTGCCGACGCGTTTACCGTACAATCTGTGGGTGTAAGTACTGGGTTACTTCCGTTGGATTGTTGTAGCTAAATAAGATTACACGTTAAAAAAGTCTTACTATGTTATTACTTGTTGGTGGTACATTAACTGAATTCGGCTGTTCCATTGATTCCGTTCTTATTTTTCCATTTTGATCAGCAAGACTATCTGCTAATATTGCTGCTGATGATGATGGAGAGCTAACTGCACGGCGATTTTCGTTAGACATCTGAAATTTAAAAGTTTTGAATGTTTTACCGACAGCATTGTACTATTTTTGCTACAAAACCCAAGATGTGCAAGCAGTCTTCAGAAGCAACTGTTGTGCGTATCTCAGTAGCACTGACGCACCACAACATCATTTACTGCTTTACTGCTAGCATCAACAACCGCGTAATTAGCCAATCAAAAACCGTCAATTGACTTTTTTTATCACTGCATCTCTGTGCATACGAGATCTCTGTGCATGGCACAGTTGTGCTGACGACAGTTGTGTGCTCTCCGGAGTAAACTGCGCATGATATAGTAGCAATTGGTTTTTCTCTTTGCTATTTGAAAAATGTAATATAGAGAAAGAGAGACTATCTATTGTGAGAAGAAATGCGCAGTAACACTTTCTCTCTAGATGCCCTTATTGCAACATGTAAAAGGCTGTGTGATAATTTTGCTACACAGCGATTTCGAAAATAACAACACACTGAATGCAGACGACAGTGTGCGCAGTACAGTGCTGTTAAACCAAGAGAGACGTTTGCAGTCAAAAGTCGATGAGAAATCTGATTGGCTGTTTTCTTATTGTGTGTTGAGAATGCGCTATTTTCACTGAAAGTCCGTTTTCATCTAACCGAATTTGTGCGGTAATTTGCTTGTTGCTGGAGCAGCAGATGCTATTCGCTCTCATTCGTTGTTTTATTCGTTGCTACTCTGATCTTTTGTTCTGTTTAATTTTCTTTACATACAAGACACTTATCTTTTGATTAATCAGTGTGATGCAACCAATTAAAAAGTAAATTTAATTGATCAAAAGACCTTATGAAAGAAAATTAGCGCATTATTCACAAATATACGATACAAAGATGATACAAAGTGATGACGGTTTTAACAGCGTGACATGCGCATTAAAATAGTGAACTATTTATCTAATCCAGTTCGATTTGATAATAGAAAAAGAGATCTGGAAGAATGCGGATTCGTGATACTTTTATGATCGCAAAAGCATTTTATTGTCATGCAAAACGTCAAATTAACACACAATTAAGTTGTTATTCTATCAAAATCAGATCAACTACGTATAATATCGAAATATATTGAACAATAATGCCAAATATTAAATTAATAAATAATTGTTAGTTGAGATTCTATAAACAATTTATATATTAGAGAAAATTTGTTTCCAATCCGAATTAATACAAGGAGAGGAAACAGGAATATTTATTTGATTACAAAAATCCAATATTTCGACGGCACTACGGCACGTCATCTTCATGGTTGTAAGTAGTTTGTAATCAATTCTTGATTAAGTTTAACAATTCTTGATTACTAAGTACTTACAACCCTGAAGATGACGTACCGTAGTGTGTCGAAATATTGAATTTTTGTAATCAAATAAATATTCCTGTTTCATCGCATTCTTGTAATAATTTATATATTATTAAAAATAAAGATAAATAATTATAAATAGTAAATAATTATAACGATTTTAAAATGTAATCGACTAAAAATTTAATTATAAGATATCTCTATTTTCATTACAATTTCGTAATGTACATTGTTTGACCGCTTGGATATTCATATAGAGCTGGTTGACGAGTTCAGTTTTGTCATTAATTTTACGATCATTGATATTAAATTGATTTAATATTTTGCTAATAAAATTATTTATTTTTAGTTAAGACTTGATGCATGTTCGATGTAATGAGATATATATAAATACAGTAAAAATCTGATATTTTGATATTCTGATATATGCTGATGAAATCAACAGAATGAGATTCTGAATTATGAATGTTATTGGTTAAAATGAAACTTATAAGTTAATTTGTTTTGATTTTAACATTCTAAATGTCAGATCAGATAACTGAGTCTACGTATTTTATATTGTATCCAAATGAAAAATAAAGATAAATAATTTTAAATAATAAATAATTGTTATCAAATGCTATAGAATTTATATTCATATTACGATATAATTTATAATTAAAATTTAAAATTAAGTCAATTATTATGGTTTATTATAAATTATATATAATATATATTCTTGATACTTTATGATTGCAGAAGCGTTTTACGGTCATACGAAACGAGAAATTAACACACAATTAAGTTATTCTAGAAATGAACATTAAAATCATATCAACTAACTGAGTATACATATTTTATGCTTTTTATAACTTGAAAATAATGCCAAATAATAAATTTAAAAAATTAAGATTAATAATTATTTATAAATAATTATATATAATAATTAATAGAATAATTATAATACACAATTACGTTATTCTTTTGAACATGAACTGCGTAATTAAATATAAAATTTTATTTTATTTTTTATGAATTAAAAATTAATTTATTATTAATAAAATAACTTAGATATCCTAAGTTATATTAAGATACCAGGTGGGACAGAGTATTCGACCTGGTATCTGGTGAAGAGATGAAGAAATGTTTCTGATATTATGAAGAAATGGTTCTGATAATAGATATTTATGCTTTTTATAACTTAAAAATGTCAAATAATAAATAATTAATTAAACATTTAATGGCAACATCCAATAAATGCGCGATAAATTATAAATCAAATCAGCTAAATGAGTATTTTATAAATCAAAAATAATGATAAATAAAATTTAAATAATTAAATAATTAATAATTAATAAATGTTATATAAGATTTTATATAATTCAGATTTTTGATAAATAATTGTGTTTATTTATCAAAATTTATTGATTTACATTAAATCTCCACAGATCCAACCTAAATAATTTAATTTTGAGGATAATTTTTAATAATATAAATATTTTGAATATAATTATATATAATTACATGCAATATTATTAAAATAAAATAATCATTTGTTTATCTAATACAATTATATATAATATAATTATCCGTGATGTT
This sequence comes from Pomphorhynchus laevis, assembly GCA_012934845.2. Lineage (NCBI taxonomy): Eukaryota > Metazoa > Acanthocephala > Palaeacanthocephala > Echinorhynchida > Pomphorhynchidae > Pomphorhynchus > Pomphorhynchus laevis. The sequence goes on from WNNJ02002755.1 coordinate 115,072, forward strand.
TTGTTGATTTATATTTTGTAAATTTAATATTTTAATAATATTTTGTTAATTTAAATTTAAAAATTATAAGAAATAGAAAAAACATCAAACTGACTTGAAAACAAACAAAATAAGGCCAAATAAAATTTAAATAATAAATAATTATAGAATATTTCGTATAATTTATATTTATAAAAATAAAATTTAAAATCAAAAATAAGGCTAAATAAAATAGTAATAAATAATAAATAATAAATAATTATAGAACATTTTGTATTATTTATATTTATAAAGTTAAAATTAAAAATTAAAAATAAGGCTAAATAAAATAGTAATAAATAATAAATAATAAATAATTATAGAACATTTTGTATTATTTATATTTATAAAGTTAAAATTAAAAATTAAAAATAAGGCTAAATAAAATTTAAATAATAAATAATAAATAATTATAGAACATTTCGTATAATTTATATTTATAAAGTTAAAATTAAAAATTAAAAATAAGGCTAAATAAAATAATAATAAATAATAAATAATAAATAATTATAGAACATTTTGTATAATTTATATTTATAAAGTTAAAATTAAAAATTAAAAATAAGGGTAAATAAAATTTAAATAATAAATAATAAATAATTATAGAACATTTTGTATAATTTATATTTATAAAGTTAAAATTAAAAATTAAAAATAAGGCTAAATAAAATTTAAATAATAAATAATAAATAATTATAGAACATTTTGTATTATTTATATTTATAAAGTTAAAATTAAAAATTAAAAATAAGGCTAAATAAAATTTAAATAATAAATAATAAATAATTATAGAACATTTCGTATAATTTATATTTATAAAGTTAAAATTAAAAATTAAAAATAAGGCTAAATAAAATAATAATAAATAATAAATAATAAATAATTATAGAACATTTTGTATAATTTATATTTATAAAGTTAAAATTAAAAATTAAAAATAAGGGTAAATAAAATTTAAATAATAAATAATAAATAATTATAGAACATTTTGTATAATTTATATTTATAAAGTTAAAATTAAAAATTAAAAATAAGGCTAAATAAAATTTAAATAATAAATAATAAATAATTATAGAACATCTTGTATAATTTATATTTATAAAGTTAAAATTAAAAATTAAAAATAAGGGTAAATAAAATTTTAATAATAAGTAATAAATAATTATAGAACATTTTGTATAATTTATATTTATAAAGTTAAAATTAAAAATTAAAAATAAGGCTAAATAAAATTTAAATAATAAATAATAAATAATTATAGAACATTTTGTATAATTTATATTATTAAAGTTAAAATTAAAAATTAAAAATAAGGGTAAATAAAATTTAAATAATAAATAATTATAAATAATAAATATTTTTAGAACTTTTGTAAAATTTTTATTTATAAAGATAAAATTTAAAATTAAAAATAAGGCTAAATAAAATAGTAATAAATAATAAATAATAAATAATTATAGAACATTTTGTATAATTTATATTTATAAGGCTAAAATTTAAAATTATAAATAAGGCTAAATAAAATTTAAATAATAAATAATAAATAATTATAGAACATTTCGTATAATTTATATTTATAAAGTTAAAATTAAAAATTAAAAATAAGGCTAAAAAAATTTAAATAATAAGTAATAAATAATTATAGAACATTTTGTATAATTTATATTTATAAAGTTAAAATTAAAAATTAAAAATAAGGCTTAATAAAATTTAAATAATAAATAATAAATAATTATAGAACATTTTGTATAATTTATATTTATAAAGTTAAAATTAAAAATTAAGAATAAGGGTTAGTAAAATTTAAATAATAAATAATTATAAATAATAAATAATTTTAGAACTTTTGTAAAATTTTTATTTATAAAGTTAAAATTAAAAATTAAAAATAAGGCTAAATAAAATTTAAATAATAAGTAATAAATAATTATAGAACATTTCGTATAATTTATATTTATAAAGTTAAAATTAAAAATTAAGAATAAGGGTTAGTAAAATTTAAATAATAAATAATTATAAATAATGAATAATTATAGAACTTTTGTAAAATTTTTATTTATAAAGTTAAAATTAAAAATTAAAAATAAGGCTAAATAAAATTTAAATAATAAGTAATAAATAATTATAGAACATTTCGTATAATTTATATTTATAAAGTTAAAATTAAAAATTAAGAATAAGGGTTAGTAAAATTTAAATAATAAATAATTATAAATAATAAATAATTATAGAACATTTTGTATAATTTATATTTATAAAGTTAAAATTAAAAATTAAAAATAAGGCTAAATAAAATTTAAATAATAAATAATAAATAATTATAGAACATTTTGTATAATTTATATTATTAAAGTTAAAATTAAAAATTAAAAATAAGGGTAAATAAAATTTAAATAATAAATAATTATAAATAATAAATATTTTTAGAACTTTTGTAAAATTTTTATTTATAAGGCTAAAATTTAAAATTAAAAATAAGGCTAAATAAAATAGTAATAAATAATAAATAATAAATAATTATAGAACATTTCGTATAATTTATATTTATAAAGTTAAAATTAAAAATTAAAAATAAGGCTAAAAAAATTTAAATAATAAGTAATAAATAATTATAGAACATTTTGTATAATTTATATTTATAAAGTTAAAATTAAAAATTAAGAATAAGGGTTAGTAAAATTTAAATAATAAATAATAAATAATTATAGAACATCTTGTATAATTTATATTATTAAAGTTAAAATTAAAAATTAAAAATAAGGGTAAATAAAATTTAAATAATAAATAATTATAAATAATAAATATTTTTAGAACTTTTGTAAAATTTTTATTTATAAAGTTAAAATTAAAAATTAAAAATAAGGCTAAATAAAATTTAAATAATAAGTAATAAATAATTATAGAACATTTCGTATAATTTATATTTATAAAGTTAAAATTAAAAATTAAGAATAAGGGTTAGTAAAATTTAAATAATAAATAATTATAAATAATAAATAATTATAGAACATTTTGTATAATTTATATTTATAAAGTTAAAATTAAAAATTAAAAATAAGGCTAAATAAAATTTAAATAATAAATAATAAATAATTATAGAACATTTTGTATAATTTATATTATTAAAGTTAAAATTAAAAATTAAGAATAAGGGTTAGTAAAATTTAAATAATAAATAATTATAAATAATAAATATTTTTAGAACTTTTGTAAAATTTTTATTTATAAAGATAAAATTTAAAATTAAAAATAAGGGCAAATAAAATTTAAATAATAAATAATAAATAATTATAGAACATTTTGTATAATTTATATTATTAAAGTTAAAATTAAAAATTAAAAATAAGGGTAAATAAAATTTAAATAATAAATAATTATAAATAATAAATAATTATAGAACATTTTGTATAATTTATATTTATAAAGTTAAAATTAAAAATTAAAAATAAGGCTAAATAAAATTTAAATAATAAATAATAAATAATTATAGAACATTTTGTATAATTTATATTATTAAAGTTAAAATTAAAAATTAAAAATAAGGGTAAATAAAATTTAAATAATAAATAATTATAAATAATAAATATTTTTAGAACTTTTGTAAAATTTTTATTTATAAGGCTAAAATTTAAAATTAAAAATAAGGCTAAATAAAATAGTAATAAATAATAAATAATAAATAATTATAGAACATTTCGTATAATTTATATTTATAAAGTTAAAATTAAAAATTAAAAATAAGGCTAAATAAAATTTAAATAATAAGTAATAAATAATTATAGAACATTTCGTATAATTTATATTTATAAAGTTAAAATTAAAAATTAAGAATAAGGGTTAGTAAAATTTAAATAATAAATAATTATAAATAATAAATAATTATAGAACATTTTGTATAATTTATATTTATAAAGTTAAAATTAAAAATTAAAAATAAGGCTAAATAAAATTTAAATAATAAATAATAAATAATTATAGAACATTTTGTATAATTTATATTATTAAAGTTAAAATTAAAAATTAAGAATAAGGGTTAGTAAAATTTAAATAATAAATAATTATAAATAATAAATATTTTTAGAACTTTTGTAAAATTTTTATTTATAAAGATAAAATTTAAAATTAAAAATAAGGGCAAATAAAATTTAAATAATAAATAATAAATAATTATAGAACATTTTGTATAATTTATATTATTAAAGTTAAAATTAAAAATTAAAAATAAGGGTAAATAAAATTTAAATAATAAATAATTATAAATAATAAATAATTATAGAACTGTTAAATTTCCACAGATCCAACCTAAATAATTTAATTTTGAGGATAATTTTTAATAATATAATTAATATATAATTACATGCAATATTATTAAAATAAAATAAAATAATCATTTGTTTATGACAAATGATAATTATAACATAATAATGATAATTATAACATAATTATCCGTGACGTTTTGTTGATTTATATAAAATAAATCAATATTATTTAATAAAATAAATTAATAATAAATAATAAATAAATAATAATTAATAAATAATAAATATTATTAATTAATAATAATTAATAATTAATAAATAATATTCAATATTGTTTAATAAAACAATTATTACATCAATATTACATCAATAAAATCAGTGGTGTTTATTTTGTCATTAAACCAATTTTGAATTAGATAGGATTAACATATAAAAAATGAACATTATAATTTTGAATTTGATTTAACATACACTACCGACGATATCAGAGTTTAAAATGTGTTAATAAAGTTATTATAATTAGGTTTCCTCTTCTTCTTTTTCGATTTGTTCGTCTTTCATTGATTCGCCTTCATTTATTCTGTCAACTTTTTCGTATAGCATTTCTTCACCAACATATTTGAGTAGGTAATTCGGATAATACCTCTAACATAAGTAATCAAAATAATTGTCATAGGCTACACGATAATGTATTCGGTGTAAATTCAGTTCAACTAATAATTCTACTATTTATCTAAAATATTAGCTCGAGTCCAGTGTATTACATCTGGATTTTAATATTAAACAAATTAAAATGATCTATTTAAATGACAAAACTAAAAGTATATTTTTATAAAAATACATTCATAATATTATATTAATTATAATATATTAATCATAATATTATATTATATTATCAGTATTTTTGAAAGAGGAAAAAGCATTGTCAACAGGTCAATAAAAACACGCCATTAGAACAAATCAGTTTAGATAACTGAGTCTACGTATTTTATACGATATATAAATAAAAATAAATATAATTATTTAGATTTTATCTTTATTTTTAAATATTATTTAAAATAAAGATAAATATAATTAATTATATAAGATTTCACACAATTTATATTTTATAACGATAAAATTTAAAATTGAAATTTAAAATAAAATTCAATATTTATGAATTAACTAATAAATATTATACGTTTTATTTGAATAAGGATTATAGGTTATCAGGAGGAACTGCAATGCTATCAGGTTTCGGTCCATATTCTTCTAAGGTTAAGAAAAAAACGACTTATATAATTAACAGATATCAATTTGATGAACAAATTGTTCGTTTGTTCCTTATAGTGGTTAAGATGATGATCTTGCTCCAAAATTCAAAACTACAATTTAAATTGCTTATTATTGATTTTATTTTAGTAATGATACTTCATTATGACGAAATGATGATAAAATACATTTAATACATTTTTATAACAATTTTATATATTTCTAAACTTTAGACGAGTGGCCTTCGAATTACGACATCGAATACATTACTCTCGGATGTCTTAATCCGAAATGCATCTAAGAGAAGCCGAAAAATGCAACAAGTGGCATTGATTTTTGTAAATCGATTAAATTTGTTTATAAACTCCGCTATTGCCGGTCCCAAGCCCGTGCTGAGAAAGGAGGGGGTTGGCAATAGACTTCGTGACAAGCCAGTCGTAAAACAAAACTGTTGCATCAACAGTATGAAATGGTGTCTCAATGGACTTAGCGAAAGGCGATTACGATGATAAGGCCGCAATCAACCACCAATAAGGCCCATCGGCGTGACTGTGGAAAAAGCGGACACCGTAAAGAAGCGGAACAAACGCTGAATAAAAAGAAAAAGATTAAATTTGTTTATAAATGTCTAGATGTATAGACTACTTCAAATTATTGATGATAGATACCTTTAACACAACTTCAGTAAACCTCTAAAAGGAAATCACTAAGCGCACGCTCCTCCACCGGCGACCATCCTTTCATCTGGAATGGTTTGCGTAAGCAGTGGCTTCACAAGACAACACGTATGTAATCGCGCCTTCTTTCATCAGCTTACTAAGGTTGCTGAACAAGCAAGACGCTTGTATACAGCTGAAATACAATGCACTAGCAAAAGCTCTCTAGCTACAAAGCACGAGCAAAGTTCTAGCGCAGAAGTAAATATTCGTCACTCCACATAGTGGTTATATGAATAAAACTACTAGAACCACAGACGCCTAGCCCCCAATGGGCTTTTCGACCATAGTGTACTCATCACCACTGGGTGGTATCAACTTTGCAGGATGTTGCTTGTTCAGCAATTTACTGATGAAGGAAGAGCGACATCGCATGTGGTTTCCTATAAATCCACCCGCTTACGCAAACCGTAGCAGACCGGTGGAGGAGCGTGCGCTTTGCGATTTCCTGTCAGAGGTATACTGAGGATTAAGTACTGTCTAAGTTGTGTAGCTACATGGCCACAGTGATGAGACAACCATGTAGTATACTCATCACCATTGGGTGGTATCATCAGTGTGGCCCTGTAACTACACAACTTCGACAGTACCTTATCCTGAGTAAACCTCTGAAAGTTGTGTTGAAATTATTTCTTATTAATATATCGTCAACAGTAGTTTTATTTATAGATAATTTAATACTAAATAAAAATAACAAAAATATACAATAGATCTTCTTATATTTGATAAGAAAATCTATATTATGTAGATATCTTTTGCATATATCTTTTGCAGATTACACCATTTGTAAGTTAATTTGAGAATCGAATATACGCAGATCGATTCCAAATATTGACATTTATTGTTCTTTGCACCAAGAAACCTTGATTTTGACATTAGTTGATATTTTGATAAAAAATATTAATCCTACCTTTGACTAGACGAAGCGAAGAGTGTATGATTTAGCGATGGCAATAAAAATGTCCGTTTATAATGTTTATAAGTTGAAAGGTGATAAAGAAGTTAAAATCTTGCAAGTAAACCCATGCAGTGATTTACTTGGAATCAAGTGACTGCCAATAATGAAGTAATTTTTTAATTATTTAAAATCACAGTGCGACTCTTAATAATTGATGACTTCATGTTACCTGACATTTAAAAAAATGATAAAGTACTGCTAATTGCAGCTTTGACAAGCTTACGAATGATAAAATATTCCATTGTATAAACGCAAAAGGAAAATATTACTGACAATAGTATTACTGACAATAGTATTACTGACAATAGTATTACTGACAATAGTATTGAAGAAATTAAACGTAAATTATTATTATATTAAATTTAATAAATGATTATATTTAATAAATGATTATATTTTATATAAACAATAATCTAATTTGTATCGATTAAATATTTAATGAATAAAACTGTTTAATGATTGATTACAGCTTTGTGTTTTTGCCTGCAGAGCTAAATTGATTGTAACGAACGAAAAGAAACTTTAAAAAGTTTTTTTTAAATTTCTTTTATAAGTTTGGTTAGATGTGCATGCTTTAGCCATAACATCGCTGCCAATGTTATGCAATTGATTAAGTCATCACTTAAACTCAGAAGTACAAAATGTAAAATAAAAAGATAGCCAACTTATCTGTTGGCTAAGAAACAACAGTTTATCAATTACGTTGACAAATTTTTGACAATATGAGGAGCACTCATAATCACAGAACGAGATGCAGCCATTTTTAAAAAATGCGTTTTTTATTCTAATGATAATATAATTCTGGGCAGTAAATAAATGACTTATAATTTAGTATTTTTTAAACTTTTATGGCACTAAAAATTCAGACGAGAATATATTTTCTTCGTGGAAGAAGAAATGGCATTGAAAATGGCACTCACGTTTATGGCACTGAAATTATGGCTCGTGTTAGAATATATTTTCTTTCGTGGTTTTCACGAAGAAAATATAAATGAAGAAATTATAAAAATGAAATTTCGCTTGTTTTTTGCAGAATGATGTTTCTCTGCAGCAAAGTCGGTGTCATTTTTATGCAAGAAAATAATTTATTACAATTAAAGGCACCCTTGAATGTGTGTGGTGACATTCATGGGCAATACTTGTACATTTTAGAAATTTTTGATACTTGTGGTAGTGTGCCAAGGCGGTAGTATATGTTCCTATGGGATTACGTTGACAGAGAAACGAATTCTCTAGAAACAATCTGCATCCTTTTAGCACTTAAATGGCGGTATCGATATTTTTGTATAATGTAATCTAACTTGCAATGTCAACTGTTTTTTAGTTTGAGTTTTAGTTTTCAAAATAGAATATGTCCAACTTCTATTCTGTTGAAAATATTTGACTAAGTATATCAATCAACAAAATATTATTAAAAATAAATTTTAAATCACAAGTAGAAATGTTTATGGATGATAAATAAGATACTTTGCATTAGAATAATATACAATTAATACAAATAAGATGTATTTAATAGATACATATTTTAATATCATATCATATTTTTAAGATACATTATTAATAAGATACCCTAGAAAACCAAATTTCATAATAGAAAATACGTTATTAGCATGTATTTGGACCTGCTGCTATGTTGTGTCGAGGAGTAGGGGCTGAAATTTGATAACATAGCAGTTCCTCCTAATAACATATAATCCTTATCACTACTCCTGATGACCTCTAATTCTTATTCTGATACAACGTCTGTTATTTATTAGTCAATTCATTAAAGTTGATTTTTATTTAAAATTTTAATTTTTTATTTAAATAATCAAAATCATTAAAATACTTTTATCGATACATATTTTTAACTGAATTACTATAAAAATAAAATCAAACAAAAAATAGTCAAGTATATAAATCAACAAAATATTACCAAAAATAAATGTCTACTCTTAAGCGGAATCTTTATGGATGGAGTGTTTCGTTATTTTATGACACAACGATAATTGTTCCTCACAAAATAATTAAAATTTAGTTCAATATATTGGCCAAGTCGTCAATCATTAACGGGTATTTAATTTTGAATATTTACTTTTAATACAACCGAAATATTGACCAATATATGATATATAATATATTTCACCGTTATAATATATTATAACGGGGTAAGGTAAAGGCTTGATTCATATCAAGCCTATTTGAGGTTTATGTAGTAGACCCTTAAGATAACTTTATATAAAGTTATCTTATAGATTAAATACAAATAATATACTACTGGATGCAGAGGAGGACCAATAAAATACAAAATTTTATTCGTAAAATACAAATAAGTTGGCGGATAAATAGAGAGAATGCGCAGGCATTAGTCAGTGTTCTTTGCTAATGATCCGATTAATGAAGCATGTACCTAGTTTGCTAGAAATTTTCTAGCTCTAAGTACCTTTGACATACTCGTGCCGTCTGCCAATCCTCCTCTGCATCCAGTAATGGGAGGTACCTGGCACTGATGAGTCGAAATTACGACGAACCGGTACCTGGCATCGTTTTGTCGATTCTTTCTTGGCTGCCACATCATACAAATAGAAAAAATGCCCACGGAAATCTCTCATTTTCTCGTAAATTACAAATAAGTTGGCAGATAAATAGAGAGAATGCGATGGCATTAGCCAGTTCTCTTTGCTAATGATCCTTTTGGTGTAGCATGTGCCTAGTTTGCTAGAAATTTTCTAGCTCTAAGTACCGTTGACATACTCGTGGCGGCTGCCGGTCCTCCTCTGCATCCAGTAGTGGGAGATACCTGACACTGATGAGTCGAAATTACGACGAAACGGTACCTGGCATCGTTGTGTCGATTATTTCGCGGCTGCCACATCATACAAATTGAAAAAATGCCCACGGAAATCTCTCATTTTCTCGTAAATTACAAATAAGTTGGCAGATAAATAGAGAGAATGCGCTGGCATTAGCCAGTTCTCTTTGCTAATGATCCTTTTGGTGAAGCATGTGCCTAGTTTGCTAGAAATTTTCTAGCTCTAAGTACCTTTGACATACTCGTGCCGGCTGCCGGTCCTCCTCTGCATCCAGTAATGGGAGGTACCTGGCACTGATGAGTCGAAATTACGACGAACCGGTACCTGGCATCGTTTTGTCGATTCTTTCTTGGCTGCCACATCATACAAATAGAAAAAATGCCCACGGAAATCTCTCATTTTCTCGTAAATTACAAATAAGTTGGCAGATAAATAGAGATAATGCGATGGCATTAGCCAGTTCTCTTTGCTAATGATCCTTTTGGTGTAGCATGTGCCTAGTTTGCTAGAAATTTTCTAGCTCTAAGTACCTTTGACATACTCGTGCCGGCTGCCGGTCCTCCTCTGCATCTAGTAGTGGGAGAACACTGATGAGTCGAAATTACGACGAAACGGTACCTGGCATCATTGTGTCGATTATTTCGCGGCTGCCACATCATACAAACAAGTAAAGCAATTGCAATTTTAACTCATTTTAACAATCATTGCTCATGATAATCAAAAGTAAACATCTTAAATTTGTTAGGAAATTAATTTTAGTGATAATAAAATATGGATCATTTGTTCGACACTTTCAGATCATGATGTCACATCGTTATTAGCGATATCTTGCTTGGTAAAATCATATTTCAGATTTCATAATATCACAATGTCCTATTTATGTCCTAAATATTGTCCACAGTGCAGTATCAAACAGTGCAGTTAGAAACGTTTTCGACTATTAAATTTGTAACTTAATTTATTATGCAGTACGTATACGGAAGAATATATAAAATAGAATCGCGGTGTCGAATACTGATTTGATTGGCTGCAAGCGTTGTTTCAAGTAATTCAAATTGACACAAAGGGGTTCCGCATTGTGTTAAAATGTTACTCTTCAGTATTTTCTCCGGGCATCTAATAAAAGCTGCTAACTATGTTTTACAATTTAAGAGACTGTTATATGCTTTAAGAAAGCATTAAACATGATTAATTAAGTGCTAACGCAGATATTAATGACATCAATTTGATATTAATTTTGCACTTGTGACTTAATTCAAGAGCTCAAAGTGAACAAAGCTTTTGACCAAAACCTATTCAGAACATAAACAACGAATTTTTGAATTTCGCACACATAAACGATTGTTTTCGGAGTTACTGCTTTACTGTTTCATCAAATGAAAACCTATTAAATCTATAGGCAGTGAGGCGTGGAAAACAAATTTCGACGTGATTGTCATCCTAAGGAAACAGCCATGAATTAGTGAAATATATCAAATGCAAGTTGCTCCCATCACTGTTTGTGTATTTAGATCGTATTTTACGAATGGAAATCATCTATTTGTAGAAAATGTATGCGCAAAGACATATGAAAGCTAATAGATTTTGGCAAACTTTTATTGACAATGCATTCACACAATTTTAACTCAAAGTCATCTGCCAAATACATATAGCAATGTACATTGAAACTTGAGTTTAATTTCGCGTTACGTGAAAACCGAACTGCGAAAACTTTTATGAAATTGTCATACAGACGTGATAATCTCTCAGTACAATGATGAATTATCACTAAAAGAATAAAGTTTAAGGATACGAGGTAAAAATAACAGTTGGCAAAACGACATGAGTGATAAGTAAAAATCTATTGGATACATATTTTTACAAAACGTAACAAAATGCCTTTATGCTATTGCCTTAATATAAATTAGTGATATGCCTTAATATAAATAATAATATTTACACGACGAAGTAAGTAGTTTGATTCATAAATATTTATTTGAAATGAATAGAAGAATGCAATGTATTTAAGATGGTAAATGTGGACGGGCCACTTCTATGTCCAAAAATAAAACAAACAAATTAGATGCATTGGATTTGCTGTTAATTGAGATAGTTTTTTTAATCAAAAACAGCGTTTTAATAATTTAATAATTCACATTAAAGGTTTATAATAATTAGAATTATTTAAATTGCAAAATCGTCGATAATGTATGTTGAAAAGAAAACATTAATTAAAAAGTTATTTTCAAAACACAGAGTAAATCGCTGTGCAAGTGATCTCACTGCCATGCGAAAACGAACGTATTTTTAACGAAGAAAATATGAAATATTGATATTGATATTAATATCAATATATACTTCAACTTCTGTAAATAGAAGTTGAACTATATATATTTAAACTTATATTATATTTTTTTAAGTATTTAAAAGTTCAGGGAAATGGTATAAAACACTCTTTAAATTAGTTATTATTTTGATGATAACAAGACGACCTTAATTATTTAAGACGACCTTAATTATTTAGTCGAAATGTCTCATGACAAACATCACAGATGGCTGTATCAGCCATTTGTTAGTTTCGAAGTTCCCTTTGTATATATTTATTGTAGGTTAATTATTTCTCAAACTTTTTTATGTTAATTAATTAGTTATCACTTTGATGATAACATTTGTTAGTTAATCGTTTTTCAAATAATCAAATTTTGTATTATTAAATAAAAAATTAATAATTCTCTTATTCTTCTGATTGTGGCACGCTTTTATCTTCACAGGTATTGTTCCTAATTTTGATACAGCAGGACGCTACTAATCAACCTGGGTGGGTCTCATCAGCTTCTGACCAAGATTATATTTCAAATGGTATACAACATTCTTTAAGTATTAATTTCACAATAAATTTTCGAGCATACCAAAGTAAAAAATATGTAAATATACAATAGACAAGAAAATTAGTTAGTTAATCGCTATTAAATAAACAAATTTTTATATTATTATAAATTCTTATATTATTTAAATATATTAATTAAATAATAATATCTGAAAAAGTGACAGAATTTTAATTATTTTATTATAAAATAAAAATTATTTTATTTATAGTAAAAAATATTGAACACTAATATTTACATCATAATATAATGCATTTCATAATTGGTAATATATGCATTTCAAAAACTGTAAATATTTGACAAATATTTAAATATATAATGCATTTCATAATTGGTAATATATGCATTTCAATATAAGTTTGAAAAGCCAAATATATAAATAAGCTTTGTAAATAAATATTTTTTAATATACTTAAATACAAATTTAAACTATATAAAATATAAATAAATATTATAAATATTTTTAAATATTTATAAATATTTTTTAGTAATGCAATATTAATATTTAATTAATATTGCATTAATTATGAATTATAAAATTAATATAGATTGTAATTACGTAAACCGTTTGTAATGTTTCTATAATCTTTCATAATTCTTATTATATTAGATAAATAGATAATGCCATTCAGAAACAGAGTAGATTGTAATATGTCAATAATAAAAATAAAATAATAAAAATTATTTTATTTATAGGAAATGAAATAATTAATATAATACAAATTATTTCAGTGCACTTGTTGATTTTAGTCAAATTGAAACAAATTTGTATTTAAGAGACTCGTTAGGAAACAAAATTAACATTGCATTTAGAAATTGATGTACCTAACATATAATGTGCTATAATAATTTAAACGATTATATAAACTACAATACGACTTTCAAAACGTATTTTCATTATCAATCAGCTTTTAAATGTAATTTATATCAAAAATCGATAACTCGTTTTGTGAGTAACGAATTTGAATCGACAAACTTTGAGAGTGATGATACATACAAAAATTTATAAATGTTTTCGTCAATGTTCTCATACATTAACGAAAAGTAGTCACACTTATAGTCAAAACTTTCATGTACAATCGAGTAAGTGTACAATCGAAAAGGTAGTTTTGGTATTTTTATCGAAATAAGTTGTTTACCAAAAATTGTTAAAATAATTCACAACATTCAAGTAATTTCATAAAAGGGTAAATGCTAATATTGGATTATGTGCAGTAAAACCGCAAATATTTTATTATATTCAAAATCGAGACTAGAAAAAAGATATATTTTTTGTTAAATTGGGGACAATTTTAGCATTTATTTGAAGTTATTAGTTTATATATAATGGTTAAATTTAAATATCTTATGTGACAGACACATTGATTGCTTTGTTTGCATAAATCAAAATACTGAATAAATCAATAAGTAAAGTATGATGCTTCTTTTATATATTTGACTTATATTAATTTAATTTACAATAAAATATAAACAGATCATTGTGAGATTTGCAACTCAATGTCTATGACCGAATGTACCGGTGCATTGAGTTTGGACCGTGGTGCTCCGAAACATTGTTATATCGACCTGGCTAGAGCAATTCCAATTTTCGTGGGGAACCACGTTATTACACTGGAAATATAGACATGTGTTTCTCGCTGATCTTTGTCGTTAACACACGTAGAGTTGAGTTTGCTGGTCTACCTACGCCACCCGTCGACGCAAATACTAGTGGGCAGAAGGAGCTGTGGTCGACTTCTTGTATCCTTTCTTCGTACTTGATTCGCTTTCGTTGCTCACGATATTCGAATCACGCAGACAACGATCGCGAATTATAGGATGGAGCTCCTTTGTTGAAAATGCATAAGTCAAAAAACGTACGCTCCATTCTACCATCGAACAATCCACTGAACACGATATCAGAGCACGCATCTGGTCTTAGAGTTGTCGCGTCATTTTCGAAACTTATTGTGTCAGGAACGCCATATAGACATGGCACAGTGGCGACCCCATAACAGACGTCTGTGAGTACCTTTGATACAATATATCGAACCTCACTGTGACTTATGTTAAATAAAGTTCATATATAAATGGTTTAATATAATAGACAAACATTTACAAATATATTATGTGACAAACATATTCATTGTTTTGTCTGCATAAATCAAAATACTGCATAGATCAATAAGTGAAGTATAATGTTTCTTTTATATATTTGACTTGTAATAGGTAATATTTAAGTAAAAAGTAAATAATAAGAGTTTTAATTTTGAATTTTATTTAATTTAATAATCCATGTGTCCAAATATTTAATTAAATATATTCAAATATATTTAAATTGTTGCAAAAAATATTTCATAAATAAAAATATTTTTAATTGATTTGAACAATTGATGATTGATTATACTTATCTAATTTTATTATCAAATAAAACGAACTGTAGGTATAACGACATTTACCTTAAATAACAGTTAGCTAAATAATTTAGCAAAATTCAGAATGTAAAATTTTATAAATTAAAAAAACACACATCAAAATCAAGATTATGATCATTGAATAACGAATTAAAAAGTTACATCTAATTTTATTATAAAATAAAACGACATTTACCTTAAATAACAGTCAGCAAAATTCAAAATGTAAAATTTTATGAATAATTAAAAAAATCAAAATCAAGCTTATGATCATTGAATTGCAGATTCATTGAAATGATTTTAATGATTTTATTATCAAATATACATAAAAATTATCATTTGATGTCATACTTCCATTCTTCCTAAATAGAGAAACATAGAAAGAAAATTATAACAATTTTCTATATTTTCCTTATAAAGAAGTAAATGATCTCTCTTTAAACCACTTTCTTACGACCTCTCCTTCGTTTACGAAGAGAATTTAAATATAGTATACATGATGGTCATTTTCGAATACCTGAAAATTTTCACTTATGACTTTCTTAAATGGAGACTATGCTCTAATTATGGTTTAAGTTCAAAAACCGCATTAACTTATCCCTAATCCCCAAGGTGTTAATTGGATTTTATATATTAATTTTAGTCTTGAAATGGGATCGAACTTTTAAGAGTTTAAAATTTCGTTTCGTTTATTATAACGAAAAAAGACGCTACTATATTTGAGTCAATAAAAATGATTTTATATAACATTCAAATTTTGTATTCGATATAAAATTATCGAAATGTGTTGTTGGGCCACTAAAGTCAATGTTTATGCATCTGTTGGTTCAGCAAGGAATAATTATGCTTCAGTTTAATAATATAACAATAACATTCAAACTATAGCACTGCTATTTATCTGTTTATAGTTTAATACCTTAATTACAGTTTTAATAATGATTTTTATTATTTTCGGAATAAATAATATAATTTACAGTATAATTTTGGAGTAATTTTATTTGACAACGAGCAAATGCAAACCAATGGAAAGTATTAACTTTTTAGTTAAAATTCCAATGCGATATATTCTATGAAAATTAAAGAAACTTTCAACCAATCAGCGAACAGCTGTTAAAAATGATAAGTACATATTTATATTATATTTGTTGTAAATTAGATAGAATTACTAATTAACCAATCAACAGTGAATAATTCTGAATGAATTTTGAATGTATGTCATACCGGTAAACAGAGAACTACTTCTGTTACTGACTACATGAAAGCAAAAGATACTTAAATTGTAGGCAAACATAAGATAAAAATTCACATGAAAAGAAACCGGCTACTTGAAGGAGAAAAATAATTACAATCAAGATAGATATGTTCTTTGTAATCGCCTAACAAATAGCGATTACAACATGAGGTTTAATTATTGAAGATATTAAATGCTTCTAACTAGTAATTTGAATGATATGAAGTGCAGAGTTAACAGCGCTAATTTTAAATCATTAAAATTTGTTAAATTTTCTATTAAGAAATTATTGTATATTCAAACATGCTATATTAGTGCGTAATAGATCAAATACGTGCTTTCATAATTCCGACGAATGCCACTTACAAATGTTTCGCCTGTAAAATTTTGGCTATTGAAAATAATAACTTATAACAAATAATTTATTATAATTTTGTAATGTTGTAATATTTTTTTAAATTATTATAAAAATATTGAATTTTCAATATATAAATTTATTATATTTTATTTATGATATTTATGATATTTATTATATATTTTTAATATATATTTGAACAAAATATTAAAATAAAAAATTTCTTTAAATTATTAAGCAAAAATAAAAAGAGAAAATACGCCTATTGCATGAATTTGGTCTCACTGCTATGTTGGGTAGAAGAATAGGTGCCAAAACCCGATAATATAGCATTTCCTCCCGATGATATCTAATCTATATTTATAGATTATAAATATAGATTATATTTATACATTGTCTACATTTATTAGTCAACTCATAACAATTGACTTTTTATTTTAAATTTTAATTTTAAATTTTAACTTGATATAATTATAAAATTCTATTCTATTTTGTTTACTTACAAAAACAAGAGATTTATTTACCTAAAAATTAAATTCTAACTTTTTATAAATATAAATTGTTTAAAATCTTTTATAATTATTATATTATATTAATATTACTTAAACTAGGCGAAGAGGCCTAGTTTTAGATATAAACAACATAACTTATATATGGAGAATATTTGCTTTTATAATTTAATATTCAAAAACAATTGAATTCGCCTTAAAAGTCATAACGTTTTCAAAATCACTAGTTAGTACCTTCACATCCACCATCGTAAATTTTGCATTAAATGAAGTTATATGGCAATAGTAAATTATAGTTAACTACTTGAAAACATAATGTTAGCCATACACATTCACACAAATTCAATATTTTGCTTGAACGCAATAAAATTTTAAGATTATGTCCTATGGTAAAACGTATTTCATCAATTAATGCAATTCTTTCGCTTTAATTCCTTCCACATTATATTCGGAGCAAATATTTTTGGCTTCGAAAGCAATAAAAACGTTTAACACTCGATGCTTAGTCGCTAAGATATGAATATGTGCTATAGTACAAATCCCAGTTACGTCAATCTCTTACATGCAAGACTGGATATCATTTATTTCAATGGTAATTAATTATAATAAAGATGAAATTCAGTATTTAATTTAGTGATTTATTAATTCAAATATTACTGTAAATTCTATTAATTCGTAAATATTCAGTTATGGTAATAACTAAAAAAGCTTTTGTTCATAAATAGAATGTTATAGTTAATTTCATCAAATACGCAAAGTTTTACAACACAAAGAATTGTGTTAAATAAGAAAATTAACAAATTATAAGTTCATTCGTTCACGCACCGATAGCACATTAATTAGATTGCACTTCAATACAATACTTGTGATGGTTTAAATTTTATTTGATTAGCCAATAATTATTTAAATATTATGATAATAAATAATATAATACAAGTATTTCCAGAATTATTAAAAAATAAAATGTATCGAAAATAAATGATTTGCTCAATTCTTTAAACTTATATATTTTAGGAGCGGTATCAACAAAAATATATTTTAATTTACTATTTTAAATTAATTTCTTTAAAAATAAACAATAACTTATTTAAATAATAACTTTTTATATTTCCTTCTTGCAGCATCATCAGAAAAAAATCATTTTTATCTTAAAAAATTGTTATATTCTGATACTGCTGGAGGAAGCCAGCAAAATGGAAAAGGCAATTCATGTTTTGTTGATCCCTCTCCAAAATAATAAAGAGACGATCCAAGAATGTTATCTTGAATCCAAAAGAATGAAATAATACGCAGTGCAATTCCCTAATTTATATAAGTGTATCTCAACTACTTTTGCCTTGGACTAAGCGAATATATGTACATTTGCCTGCAGACCCAACGAGGATCATGGATTGTCATTTCTAAACCCTGTATAAATGTTAATAGGTGGATGAATTGTTGTACCGTAATAAAACAGAAAAGCAAGATGAAAAGGAGTCAAACACATAACGTTTATATGATCAGTTAAGTTATGATCATGTTCTATAGACATGTATTACCAAAATACATTTCAAAGCAATCTCCTCAAAGACGGAATGGTGTCACTAAAGATAGCAAAAATAAGTTTCGATAAAGTAGCATAAAGATAAACCGATGTCATGTAGTAAATTCATGATAACATTTTTTTCTGCTTTATAATTAAATTACGAATAATTTCAGATAAATATTTAGAGATAAGAGGATCGTCATGTTGTCTTCCATGAAAAACGTTAAAATTGTTTAATCTGATTACAATAAAAAATTGGCTATAAAATCCGGTTAAAATTTGTCTTATAATTTGTTCATTCAGTTGATAATTAATTACTATTTAATAAAATGCTTTATAACGAATTACAATCATGGAAACAACCCCAGATACACTTGATACATCATTATTATACATAATTATTATACAATATTACACGAAAATTCAACGAACTACAAAACAAAGATAATGACTCGTGGTTCACTCTCTCGGTGCTGCAATTGTAATTCCGCTGCAACAAAGTGCAAAGGTTGCGTGCGAAAACATGATAAAAACATGCACGAATTGCTATGCAAAATACTGCACAAGAAAAGAGCCCAATCAATACCCAATTATGTCATGTGTGATGAAATACAATCATCTGTACCAGCAATAAATAACGTCACTAAGTTTTTATCTCCGAATGATGGCAAAGATCTAATAATAATATATTTCATTAGATAGTGTAGTGGAAACCTAATTTAATTCGACTAACGCAATGCGATAAATCTAAATTATTTATAAATGAAATGACAAGAATATACGAATCATCAACAATCAATATTTGTTGACTAATGGAATCAATCGTCCTTAGTCAGCTGGTATTACAAAAGGCAAAATAATAGAAATTTATTTTGAGTGGTTAATGCGTGCCAACGGCGCGCTTACAAGCCCACTTAAAAATGACAATAATAAAAATTAATTGATAAAAATAAACTCGCAGACGAATTTTGAATAGTTGGAACAAGGAAGTCGAGTGGATGTACTAATTCCAAGCAAGAGGAGCAGCAATAAGAAAACAACGGAGGCGATAATTTGTAGAATAATTTGAAGTGTAGAGAAGAAGGGAATGATATGATTTTAAGATAAAGAAGCAGGACGAGATTCATCGAGATATGGAAGATGTATGAAGGGGAATTGCGATGCAGTACACGATGGGTTAGGATAATCAAACGAAACTAGATACTATGGCTAATTGTGGGAAGCCTGGAAAGATTGTGCATATGTTGAGATATGTGGTCAAAACAGCGTAGACGTAGGAGAACGCGAACTACTGAGTTTACAATACGTTGAAGAGGTTGGAGAGTAGTTTTGGGATACTTCGAGAAGAGCTAAGGCAATAATCGATTCGGGAAAATAAAAGAGAGAATAAAAGGGAAAGACTAAAGCGAAAATCAATCAACCTACGAATACAGCGAATATCACGTAACAACAGGAACGAGGAGCGGACTTTATCGCAAACAAATGGCTTAAGAGAAAGAGGGTTGTCAAAGTCGAAACTGAGGAATATGATATCATTAACGACACGAAGAATGTTTGAGTAGATATATAAGGTAAGTGGAATAATGTTGAGGTGAGAGGGAATTATCCACATGATTTTTGACTTTGAGGATTGAATGATATGTGAAGCGAAGAAATGTGATGGGAAAGGATAAGAGACAAGCGGAGGAAGTAAATGCAATATCATCTATTTGTGAGGAGGGTAGAGAAGATTAGAGGAGAATATCATTAGCATACTGCATAACATGAAAATTGTTCTGGTTATTGAGGAGATATCACCGAGAAGAAGAAAGAGAAAAGAACGGGGCGTAGTACTGAGCGTTGAGGAACACCGCGTACGAGAGACGACGGTTGAGAGACTGAATAAGCTGAATGAACACTAAAGAACGGTCATATAAATAATAGGAAAACTAGGCTACAGCGGAGTTAGATAATCCATAGTCATGACAAAGCCCATAGAGAAGAATATAATGATCGACAATGTCGAATGCAGATGAGAGATCAAGAAATATTATGACGCTACAAAGGTTTTACTCTCGTGATTGCAGAAGATCACCAAAGACTTTATGGCCCGCTAGTTCGGTGGAATGATTAGAACGAAAAGCGGATTGAAGCGGAGGATATAAATTTGATGATAGAAGGTAGGTATTAACCTGATTTAGCACTAGACGTTCGAAGAGTTTTGATAAGGTTGGGAGAAGATATATAGGACGAAATGAGGACGGAAGAGAACTGTCGAGAGATTGTTTTTTTCAGAAGTGGACGAACAATAGCAGATTTCAAGTTTGACGGAAAAGTACCGCTGCGGATAGAAGAATTGAACAAAGTTGTCAAAAGCGGAGATACTGAATGACAAATAAGCTTAAGTAAGTACATAGGAAGATGGTCGGCATGAAAAGATTTGTTGGGCAATAAAATGATAATTTTTGAAACTTCGTCAGAAGAAAGAGAAGGAGGTAGAAGAGTTCAGGAAGGGAGAATTGTATTTAGGCAGTGGATGATTGGAAAGTTGAAGGGATAAATGATTAAGTATTAGCAGATTTAGATTGAAGATAAGAAGAAAACAAGTTTGTATCGATGTTACTAGGTGTTGAAGAACGTGAGAGGAGTGAGTTTAATGTGTGCCAAGTAGACTTTGGGTCAAAAGAAGTGAGTTTATTTTGCCAGAAAAGGCAAGAGGGACAGAGAATATAGAAGTAAAAATCATTTTGTTCATATGTATGAAAAGTTGGTTTGATCGCGATTTATCGACGTTACTATCTAAAGCTAGATACCTGCAGGAGAATTGTCACTCAATACAATCAAAATCTTACAAATAGACTAATTGGGTTAGTGAATTCCGGAAATTAATTTAGGGAAAAACATTACAGCAGCAGTGAGGCTTGTTGAATAGATCTCGATTGTGGAAAACGACTTGAACTCGATGACATTATTAATGACAGGTCAGTTAGACAAATATTTATCTATCCGCCAGGTAAGAAAATATTTGCTATCCGCCAGGTAAGAAATAAATATCAGGGAAGAAAAACCAATTCGCATTATTTAGAACGAATAACAAAATTGCGATATCAGCATATTGTCGGCCAGGGTATCATCAATATGCATTCGGTGTGCACGCAGATAAGACGTTGATTAATAATTATTACAAAAGTTTAAACAACTTAAAAAGGGTATTTCCTATCACTGTAATTTTTCTTAATAAATCTTCTCTAATTAAATATATTTATTATTATAAATTATAAATTATTATTATTTTTTTAAGAATAATTATTTTATCTATTGGGTATATATGTTTAACTCTTCTCTATGTGGAGATTCGTTACCTCAGGAATGAAGAGAGAAAGTGGTGAAGGTATTTATAAAGGGAAGGGTAATAGATATCTTCCTGATTCCTATCGTGGTATATCGCTACTGAATCATTTATACAAACTCTTGACTCAGATCGTTCGTACAGGACTAATTATGTATCGGCTACATTTACTTCCATTTGAGCAATATGTCTTTCGACAAGGCAGAAGTACGAGCGATGCTCTGATAGTTTTAAGAGCATTTGTAAGTGAAAACTTCGAAGCCCATAGATCATTCTACACAAATTTTGTATAGTATATGAAGGATTTCGATTCCATAGATCGAGACTAAAGTATATGGCCATTTTCTTCAACTCATAAGCAGCATCCTTAAGCCAAGTTCACTTAGAATATCTGACGGGATTCAGTTTTCTCAATCCTTTTGGGAAAAACGTGGCGTCCTGCAAGGAGATTATCTTAGCCCCCTACTTTTTGCTTTCTTCGTTCTAGACCTCCCAAACTGCCTATGTCAAAATTCGAACAGGGTATGTTCAGTGATGTATGCATATGATATTACCATTGTGTCGGATACTCTATCCTCTTCTCAAAAAAAACCTTAGATGCTTTGTACCATCATTGTACATCTAGCATAATAAAGATCAACATCGAAAAGACTAAAGTCGTCAAGTTTCGTATGGGTGGTCCACGGTGTAAGTATGACCAGGTTACATTTTATAACGGGCCGCTGGAATTTTCGCGTTCGTACATTTATCTGGTAATGTACCTCATTTATTGTCGGAGTTTTGTTGATCACTTGGAAAGCAAGACGACGAAAATAATTACGGCAACGAGTTTGATCTGTAATCTGTGGAATCTCTTTTTTAAAGGCGCATTGAGGCATTTCAGAGTTATGTTGTTGCCCATGATTAGCTATGGTCTTTCAATTTATAGAATGATTTGACTTCTGGTCATTTCGTGCTGCTCGACAGATGTCATGCAAGATTCATAAAGCGCATAATTGGAGTTTCACCAAAGACATCATCCAAATCAGTTTCTACCTTTGCAGATGTTCCTCCTTTATCCGTATATCTACGCAGTCTTCTTAATATGGTCGAAACTACTGATTATACTGCAAATATAAAAATACTTAGCAAGAAAGCATCGGGGATTGATCCGGAAACCTTTTAACGCCAGTTGCCTGTCAACAGCATAGGAAAGGTCCACACCATTGTAAGCGGTCATTGGTTTCGCGTTTCTCTACCCATGAGTATCACGATAACATGTACCGTAAACGCTTTCATTTACATTCGCGATCGTCGTGTTGTTCGTGCAAATTTTGTTTGTGCGCTTGCTGGTCCTTGCTTCATGTTTTTGAATGTCAATTTTTGCATCATTTGAGTTTTCAAAATATCAATCGTATGAAGAAGAATGCACAATCTATCTTAGGCTTTATAAAAAGAACAGTGCAGGATAATTATGTGCATAGTATATGACGAAGAGAATAGGCAATATTTCGGCACAAGGTCTAACATTATTATTGATCATAGATTATGTTGGTCAATAATAATTTCATAATTTCTTTAACAAACGTAAATTTTACAAAATGATGGTTTTAAGGTTAATATATAATAGTAATAAAGTATATTCATTAATTAGTCATTATTTAGTCGGTAATTCTTAATCAGATTAGTATATTAATAATATTATAAATAATCTCGTTAATTTTTTATTTCGATTACAAAAGAACGATCAATTCTTTGAACTTAATAATTAATAGCTATTCTAATTAAGAAGGCTTAATCGTAAACTCTCGACAAATATCGATATTTTTAGATACGACAAATATCGTATTTGGAATGATTCATTTAACGAATACAGTATCAATGATATTATCGTTATTAATTGAACGAAATTAAATTCAGAGACGTCAAGCGTGCAAACATACAACATTGATCCGCGAAACCATAAATTTGCCGTGAAGCCATAAATATCGTGATCATCAGCTAAAACTACGATATTACAATATGTAATGTTCTTTATTACAACATGTAATGTTTGGTGTCTGCTAAATCAGGACCAACTTAAAGTTACTATTTGAAAATAAATTTTGGCAATTTTTCTAATCACGAAATAAAGAAAACGTTTATCACTCGAGGCATTCTCACGCATCAACAGAAAGGCATGCAAATAAGCAAAGATATTAGGTAGCATATGTTAAAGAGTCAATTTTGTTCTTAATACTGTATGATAATTATTTATTCATGCAAACAGAGTGCAAACATACAACATTATATATGCCACTTAATCACCTATTCATCCTCACATGAGTGAGGATGAATAGGTGATTAAGTGGCATATATTCCCCACATATACAATAAGTTTTCAAATCTTCGACCACCAAACCACAGCGAGTTCTTATCGAATCATGAAATTGTGTAATACTTCCGTATGCCATTTGGAAGCGTTGTAAGTCACGTTAAAGCCCATTTACATGATGCATATCTAATTATTGATTTTTGCTGAATCCAATTCGTTTAGTAATGTTGCCTTTATTAAGTTCCAGTAGTTTATTTTTTCGAAAAATAAAAAATAAATATTTTGACACTGTTTTCTTTATACAAATTGTTGCTCATCCACAGTAATACCGATTTTAAGGTAATGTGCAAAATTTAACGAGTCATGTTGGTAATGATATATTTCGAGGCAATTTCGGTAACACAATTTCATATATTGTTTATTTAAGGCTTCGAACAATTCGGATTTACCACGTTCGCTGAAGTTAAGTTCATTTATGTTGGAGAGAATACTGGAATTCAAGATTTGGCACTTGAGCATCAACACATGCTACTTCAGTCATGTTACTATCTTCTTTCGCTTATTTTATTGAAAAGGTTTTTAATCTAAAAATTATTTTTGCAAATAGGCGATCTAATTATCCTCCGCGCATTTCAGCTTGGGCGAAAAAGCACACATCAGACAAAAAATGTGAGTTTCACACAATAGTCAGGTAATGTCTTATTAGTAATTCAAAAAAGACAGCCTACACCCATGTAAGACGATCGATCACTTTAAGCGACATCTTTGAAAGATGTGACATAAGTGAACAACAACTTCTAAGTTGCTGAATCTACATTGGAATTTTAAACTCTTTCGTGGACAAATAGATTCTTATCGCAGAATTTACCATGATATCCGTCGAGTGAAACTCCATATCAGAGGCCGTTTGACTGAACGAGGTTTTCTTTATGCACATAGTTGGAAGGCCAGTGTAGAATAAAGTTCGAGGTTGAGATTGCTAACCATGCTAATGAAAAAGTTTATGTAATGACATAACGAGGGAGTCTTTTGTAGGTGTATGCGCTGCTGAAAGGACACTGAGCAAGGCTGCATATTCGTAAGCACGCTTACTGATGTAGAAAATAACTTCGAGGATACACATACTAATCTCTTTTTAAATGTAGATTGACATTTGTCAATTTGGTTGAAATTTTTACTCGTTTAGTCGCCCCAAAAACATGAAACATCGTATTTAATTATTGGTAATAATTACCAATAATTAAATATGAAGCAGGTAATACATGCTTCAAAAGTAGATAAGGCTACTTTTGAAGTAGCCTTATCAATATTAGCGCATTTCCGGTATAAATGTTGTGTGAAAGTTCAGCTACTTTGGAAGTTCAGCAGTTCACCAAAATACACGTTATTCAAACACAACTTAAGCAAAACATAATTGAAGAATAAAACGTCCGAATGCCGGAGTCGATAACCCCTACGGAATTTAACAGCGTTCGACTTATATGTACTTACTCTTATACGATTGTCGGAACAGAAATTTGTAAGTGAGTTCAGTGAGTGCTGGGCATAAATCAAGTTTGTGTGATTATGATAAAGCCATCCA
Source organism: Pomphorhynchus laevis (assembly GCA_012934845.2). Classification (NCBI taxonomy): domain Eukaryota; kingdom Metazoa; phylum Acanthocephala; class Palaeacanthocephala; order Echinorhynchida; family Pomphorhynchidae; genus Pomphorhynchus; species Pomphorhynchus laevis. The sequence continues at coordinate 141,146 of WNNJ02002755.1, forward strand.
TTAAGAAAATAGGAGTGAATATAATGGATCACCTTGTAAGACACCACGATTTGCCGTAAGTTGATCTAAATAATTAAGTCAATCGAAAATTTTAAGATGACTTAACGCTACAAAAAAATGCTGCAAGTTTCACTCAGCATTTAAAAAATACCATGCATGTCAGCTTTGTACGAAATCTAATTCAAAAGTAATGATCTGTTAACTGATTCAAATGCTTTGCAAAAGTCAATAAATCAATATAAAGAGAGTTCTGGTTGTTGAACGCTTCAAGTACTGATTACCGAAAACGCAAATATTCGATTGATTACGACGAAACCCGAATTATTTCGGCAAGAAATCCGTACGAAGGCGAATTAATCGATTAGCCGGAGTGTGTGTGAAGACCTTATATGTGTGATTTAGTAACGCGTTTCCTCAATACGAGTCAACTGATTGAGAGTTACCCTTTCCTTGAAATAATGCATTTATAATGCCGTTCCTCCAAATGGGATGCCATACTATAATAATATGATATATGATTATTATTATAACATACAAGACAAAGCCTATATGGCTGTTCAGTCTGCTCACGAAAAAATAAAATAAAAATTAAACAAAATGTAGAATTGATAGAGTTAAGAAAATCAGGGATACGATAGCTTCTCCATATTATCGATCTGTTCCAGACATATTCGCAATCGCTTCTTAAATAAAGTCAGCGTTGTGGAGGCAACAACGTATTCAGGAAGACTATTCCACACGTTAACTACACGTCTTGACAATCTTGTGACAGGCGATAGTTTCCCAGTATGCTGTTTAAAAATTGTCATCGAATGATGTCGCCTGGATCTATTATTACGACACACCATAATATTTCGAGGATATCCATCAAATTTGTGCAATAATTTCCACGTTGCAACCAAGTCGATAAACATTAACCTCACCTTCATGTCAAATATGCCAATCACTTTAAGTCTCTCACGATAAGGTAAATACTTACAGTCTGGACATAAACGGGTAATACGGCGAAGAACTCCATCGACAGCATTCAGTTCAGTCCGTGTACATGGGAAGCAAGATGGAGAGCAATACTCAAGTATTGGTCTCAATAACGAGTTAAACAGCACCCTGAACGACGATGGATTTATTTTCAGAAAGCAATTTTTGATAGTGTGCACATTTTTCTAGCTTTGCCTAATTGAATGTTGTAATGATGTCGTGTCTTTAAAGATGAATCGATCAAAATACCAAGATCACGATGAGTCGAAACTATCTTCAAGTTTTTTTACACCAATGAAGTAGGTATGACATCCTTTGCGTCCACGACCCAATCTCATATTCTTACAGTTTTCCAGGTTTAATGATACTATTGTAGTAAGACTTTATTCATACACTAAATCCAGGTCACGCTGCAATGACAAACAGTCTCGTTCAGTCGAGATCACATTCCATAACTTCAAATCGTCAGCATAGGCTAAGTGTGGTACATTAAGCGATCTCAACAACTCGTTGATAAAAATGCAAAATAATAATGGCCCGAGAACCGTTCCTTGAGGTACACCACGTATAACACTGCGTTTAGATGAAAAAGCATTACCTACTCTTACACAAAATTGTCGACCACTCAAGAAGTTCTCAATCCAACGAGTCAGATAGTATTATAGTAATAGTCAGATAGTATTATAGTATCATATAGTAATTATAGTATTATAATTATACTAATTATATTATAATATGAATATATTATAATATAAAGTTATTATAAAGTTATTATTAATATATTATTATAAAGTTCAAATAAAATAATAATAATTCGAGGTTACAAGTGGGTTCAAAAATAATACAAAAGCGTTATCCGGACCCAAACAAACACACCTTCCAGTTCAGTGATGTTTGTGATTTCATGGTGTTTTATATGTTTCTTTTTTAACCCTTCCGGTAATGATGCCCGCACGGATGCTCATCATGTAATTCGAAGCATTCAGCTCTATTGCTTGTCATCCTTATTGGATTTCCGAACGATGATCGCGCTGCTCTAACGCACATTGAAGTGGCTTTTGCTAATTTGTAACCGATCTTGCAACGGAGCATTCTAACGTTGTCGCCGTATAAGGATCGACCTCTATCCGCATTGAGTTTTGCGATACGCTTTATAATTGCTTGGATCCCTGGTCCCAATCCTCCATTTGCGGCAATGATGATTGGATGAAAACTCGCACGTTTAAATCTAGCTACTCGCTCACCATATTTCGCAATTTTTATCGATTCGTGTTACCGGAATGGGCTATCAAGATTTCCCGATGAATAGGATGGAGCCAAGTGGCTGAAAGTGCAGACGTCAAATAATGACCGCTCCGTCCGATCTCCGTACAAACCATAGCATTCGATATCAGCTCGCGCGCTTCGGTCTTTCGCAGTTGAGTCATTTTCAAAATTGGTTCCGTCTGGAAGTGGTTGTAGTGTGGGTTCAATTGAAACAGCACAGCACACCATACTAAGCTCCCTGGCGATTAAATCCCGGATTATATTGTGTCTGATGGTGGGCAACCCGCCAGCCTGGCATGATATCGAGTGACATATGTTGAAGCCCTGACCACAAAGACACGTTGCTGCGTATGGAAGCGTCCATATTATTATAAAGTTATTAATAATAATAATTTATTTAACGTGGCAAATGCGTGCCAACTGCACGCTCTCATGACCACTAACAAAAAAAAACAAAAAAAGCCACAGATTAATTAGTTAATTGTTGAAATGAAATTGGATTTGGCGTTCGAAGCACGGTATTGCTGTTGATTGACGAATATGAATGGGCAGATGATTTCACGAGAGAGGAGCGGCCACAGCAAAGGAGCGGAAGCCAAAAGAGGTAGAGTAGTTTGGGACATGTAAAAGAAGGGAATTACGGTAACGCAAGGAACAGTAAACAGGACGAGAATTGCCTAGCAAAGGAAGGTTTTGAAATGAAGGGGTATGAAAAGTTATAAGGCGAAAATCAATGATAAGATGACGAATTTGAACACGACAATAAATTGTAGGCAAATCGAGGATTATTATATAAGGAGACTGTGCACGACTATATCGAAAACTTTTGATATAACAAGGAACATCGTATCTACCCTATCCCAAATCTAATTGAATCCGGCAGCTACTCCGAAATACTACAAGGTTAGTCACAGTAGAAAGGTGTGGCCAGAAATCAAAAATAATCGACTTGATTCAGGACAACGTTAAAATTGCTCTGAACGTTACAAAGCTTCTGATATAATTATATATAATTGTTTAATTATATATTATAATATATAATTATATTATAGTGTGGAATTATTATATTATAATATAATAATTCCATACATAAAATGGAAATTCTAAATTCCAACTATGCACGAAACACATTTTTAATATGTTCGGTACATAGTTGGTCCGGACTCGACGTCTTACTGTTTGACATGTATCTTATCGAAGAGTTCAACTCTTCTACTGTGAATAACGCATTAAGAGAATCTGAATGTAGAATTAATTTCTGAATTGATTACTCAATGTCAGTTTGCACGAAGTTTGGGATGTATACTATATCAGGGAAATGAGAGTGATAATCTGAAAGCGATATTTAAGAGCGTAATTGGTCATTATGATTTGCATTTAAGCAGCGATCTCTCTGCTTGCATCTAAAGTTTTGACTTCTATATTATGTATATATTCGTCTCTAAATTTGGTATCAAGACGACAATAAAAAACGACGAAGTGATATATTTGGATCAAACAGAGTTTTCGCTAAGAGAACTTTGCACATTCAAATTAAAATGACTTGCAATTTCCTAGGATATAAAGGTTCACATGATATTTCAGCTATAAATGATTTTTAAACGATAAGAAGTAAGCGGTAATGTGGCTTAATCTTTTAGAAAGGGAAACAGAGTATTTCGCATTGTAATCTCCTGCTACAATGATGTGTGTATTACAGGATAAATAGACTAAGAGTCCCGGTAAATAATCAATTATGTCTGCCGAAAAATCCTCCGAAGTACTCATCCCAACAAGTTTGTTGCAACTCCTTGGGTTGGGATGTCTTGACAACCGTCTCAATTCTGGAATCCAAGCAATCAACTATATGTAATAGGAAATTTATTTGTGGATATTACATCGCTTCGATTTTATTGCGAAATATTTCAAAGATCACACCGAATAATTTTGATATCATACTTGCTGCTGATACGTCCAAAGAATCCAAGGATGTTCACTCCGTCGGTTGAAGTTTTACGGTACTTAAAGATGTGACTCGGACAAATGATCTATCGAGTGAAGATTGCCAAACTGTGCTAAGTCACGATATTGTGTCTAATCATACATAGAAATTTGAGAGATACAAAAAACACCAGCCCTATACTCCCGAATGACATGACATCGAATTTAACAATTAGTAGAATCATATCTGGTTTGTATATGGACATCGAGTCGGAAATGGTACCTATCAAAGATGCTGGCAAATCCGTTATCATGTCACAATCCACATGGCCTACCTCACCTTAGCTCACGAAGCAATCCGATAACAATGACATAGAATCTTACCATATCGAAATTCCACACCAGGTTGCAATTGAGGTGAACAGTCTAGAAAAGTGTTCAGTCAGATATTTTCTCAACGACTAACTGAACCACTAAATAGTCACAACTCGTTATTGTTCGGCAAATCTAACGAATATTCCCGGACCGATGTTTGATTATTACGAACGTTCCTGAGTCGTTGTCAAATGTGGCCCAAACTTAAGTGGACGATGATGTTGAACAATTCCGAAAAATTATTGAGAAAAATTATTAGGGATCTCCAGAAGATCCCTATATTTCAGAAGTTCGCCTTATTGCAATATTTAAGATAGGCCGTTGCAACCATCTTGAAGGACGTTCTCGTTTGATGATAGTTGTCTTTCGCATTTCCTCAGTGGTTCGTGAGTTGTTAAAGCGCAGATCTTAACTGAGGCAGTCTCCATTTCGGTTGTTGGCAGATATGTCTTTCGCTGAGCGTTGTCTCTAGCGTGTTGCTGAACTGAACTAAATTCTCGTATAGTATATGGGGAAACTGATCTGCATATTGAAAATTTTCTGTAGTTCGGCGTTGTCTACGATTGAGATGGCCCCCGCCATCTCAATAAGGTGAAAACCACAATAGGCTCAAAGTTATATATTCGAACGTTCGAATAATTCTCAATAAGATGGATGAATTGAAAGTCATGGATACATCTCATCATACAAATATCATTGCCTTTAGTGAATCTTGGCTATCTGACCTTGTTCTTGATAGCTTATTACCCATAGATGGATATATAACCTGTTGTGTTGTGATCGATCTGGTAGAAGGGTAGGGGTGTTGTGCGGTATTGTAGTTTAGGTATTTATGTAGTGTGTTTGCAAACGGTTAGTGATGCCAATGGGAATGAGGCTTTATACCTCAAATTGTGCATTGATTAGATCAATTATATGTATGTGTTAGCGTTCTATCTCCTCCTTTGACAAGTAGCGATGATTTAATAGAACTTATTGAGCTCTGTGGTAAACATAAAAATGTCTAATCTTAGGAGATCTGAATATTCCTTCAACATATTGGGGCTCTCTTTCGTCTTCTAGTCACATTACATCGGACTCGGTTTTATTGAGTATTCTACACAACTGTGGTCTGCATCAGCATGCACATGAGGCAACCCGTTTGGCTAGCCAGTCGTCTGCACAGCTAGACGTGGTCTTGTCTTCGTTTAAGTCTGATATTACTCACATATATTATCTTTCAGGACTGGGGATGAGCGATCATTGCGTACTGCCATTTTCATTTAAATGCACACAATGTAGCGTCGGTTAGTCCCCTGCAGGGTAAGCCTTTGAATTTCTGGAAGGATGATTTTGACGCAATTATCTACAGATTAAAACTGGTTAGATGGCCATATCCGTATATATGCGGAATTTACGAGGCTTGGAATGTTTTTGAAAGTACACTCTATAACTTATTGATATCGCATTCTCCCAAGTTAAAAACTGTTATGATATGAAATGATCAGATTGTACCTTTTGTATAACTTTATTTATTTATAAATATTATCGAATAAAGACGTTCTAATCTTGCTTATTTATTACAGTTTATTCAGTAATATTGGTTCACCGAGATGGAGAAACTATTGACGCATTCAGTATTAAATATAACTATCGACAGTCCTAATTCTCAAGAGGAGTGGATACACTGGAAGCGACGCCTTGACAGTTTTATTGCTCTACAAGTAGGACTCAATGACGAATCTAAGCTACCATTACTTGTCAATCTCATCTCGACGAAATTATTCGGATTAATCAAAGCGTGTACTTCATATGAAGAGGCTGTAAATATCTTGAATAGAGCATTTATAAAGCCTGTGAATATTCTATTCGCACGTTACCAACTTCATGCTTGCCGACAAGAACCGACAATGACTTTAGATCAGTATCTCCGAATGCTTGGCGATTTCGCTAATCTATGCGATTTTCAACCTGTGGATTCTTCTTCAAATCGTAATGCACATATTACAGATTCTTTTATTCAAGGACTTCACAATAGTTACATTAGACAACGTCTCCTTGAATCTCGAGTAACTGATCTTGACGAACTAGTGACGATTGCCAAATCACTCGAAGCAGCTCAACAACATGCCGCGATAATATCATCCGCAGAAACATCAAGTATCGCATTTACTCAGGTCAGTCTGGTTGATAAATCATGTGAAGATAATGAACAATTTGATACTCTCGCTGCACTAAAAACAAATAAACAAACACGCTTCCCTCAAAGTCAAAAACGTTGTATATTTTGTGGTGGATTGTACCATTTTCGATTAAATTGTTCAGCTCGGAATTCAACTTTCCATTCATGTGGTGAAAGTGGTCATTTTTCAAACGTTTGTCGCTCTCGTAGTCCAAAGAATACTCCGTCAACATCCGCTGCTCTATATATTGCGCATCTCTATTTAACCAAAGTCAAACGTACCAGAAAGTTTTGATAGCTAACAAATCGTTTCAATTACTTCTGGATACGGGGAGTTCAGACAATTTTATTGATGATGCGGTGGTATCTGACCTTCAAATAAAAACTTACCTGTGCAAACGTCAAGTCCACATGGCGTCATCATCCCAATCCGTGTTCGTTCGTCGTCATTGCTACATTACTTTCAAATTTATGGATCGTACTTACAGGAATACACTCTTTCTCGTGTTGCCTAATTTATGCGCATCCGTAATATTAGGACAAATTTTTTCTCCTTCACCGATATATTACTTTCAATTTCGCTGGTCCGAACCCTGGTTTATCTTTAGCATCTTTACAAACTGCTCCTGTCGTGGATATAAGGCCGTTGTCGTTATTCCCAGGTATCGACAAAACAATTCGTCCGATATGTACTAAATCACGTCGACATACACCGAAAAATTCTCGATTTATCAGGCAAGAAATCGATAGACTCCTCAAACTAGGAATTATTGAAAAGAGTAGATCACCATGGAGAGCTCAAGTTCTAGTGGTGGCAAACAACGGACGAAAGCCAAGAATGGTCGTAGATTACTCATGTACTATCAATCGTCAGACGTTACTGGATGCATATCCTATTCCAAGAATCAACTCCATGATCTCCGATATTGCTTCATACTCGGTATATACAACCGTTGACCTATCCTAAGCTTATTACCAAATACCTTTGTTGAGTCAAGATGGTCCATACACTGCTTTCGAAGCAGATGAGAATTTATATCAGTACCGCAGAATCCCTTTTGGACTAACCAACGCTGTATGCGTTTTTCAGCGTATAATTAACCAATTAATCAAAGATAACAACTTAGCCGGTGTCTATGCCTACTTAGACGACATAATTATTTGCGGGCGAAGCTTTGAGGAACACGATGAGCGGTATCAAAAAGTTTGTGAAGTCGCAAAGAGAGTGAATCTCACGTTAGCCAAGGAGAAAACAAAATATCGCCAAAACATGTTGAATTTCTTGGGATATCAACTATCGAAAGGTACTATTAAACCGGATCCCAATCGTGTCAAGCCACTTATCAATTTTCCGATTTCTACAGATAGAAAATCTATGCAGCGTCTAACGGGTCTCCTTGCATATTATTCTAAATGGATACCTTCGTTTTTGCGAAAAATTAGACCTTTGCTCGATTGTGATACATATCCGCCTTCAAGTGATGTTAACAAAGCTATTGATGACTTGAAGAATGAAATTTCTGAGGCAACTCTAACAGCGTATACTCACGATCTTCCTTTGACTGTAAAGACTGATGCATAATATTCGTCGATAGGTGCCGTTCTGAGCCAAGCATTAAAGCCGATTGCGTTTTTTCACAAACCCTACCAAAAACTGCGTTACATCAGTCCAGCATTGAAAAATAGCCCCGGGCCATTGTAAATATCATTCAATATTGGAAGCATTATTTACTTGGTAAACCGTTCACTATCATAACAGATCAACACTCTGTTTCTTTCATGTTTAGTAGAGCTCATTCGAGCAAGATCACAAATGATAAAGTGGCTCGATGGCGACTTGAATTAGCTCCTTATCAATACGAAATTCAGTATCGTATGGGAAGTGAAAATAAGGCAGCCGACGCTATGTCAAGAGTTATGCACATGTGTGCCCATACTGGATCATTGAACCAATTAGAACACATTCACAATACTCTTTGTCATCCTGGCATTACTAGAATGTTGCATTTCGTTACACAGCATCGCTTGCCATATGATAAATCAGACGTTACGAAAGTTGTTAATAGTTGCCATATCTGTGCCGAACTGAAACCTCGCTTTTGTAAACCTACCGTTAGCCACGTTACCAACGCAACTTAGACATTTGAGAGATTATGTGTAGATTTCAAAGGTCCGCTTGAATCCGTTACTCGAAACCGTTATCTACTTTGCGTTGTCGATGAATTCTACCGTTTTCCGTTTGCGATTCCTTGTAAAAACTGTTCATCCCTGTCAGTAATTACTACACTACGACAAATCATAAGTATTTTTGGTAGTCCTGGTAGAATACACATGGATCAAGGATCATGTTTTCAATCTCGTGAGTTCCGTGATTTTCTATCATCTCAGGGCATAGCCTACAGTAGAAGTCCACCTTACAACCCGCGCTGTAACGGTCAAGCCGAAAGATATGTCGGATTAATTTGGAAGACGATACAGTTAGAAACTAAATCAGGAAATCTGTCTTTAAAAAATTGGGAAACAGTTCTACCTAAAGTATTATCATCTATGCGATCCTTGCTATGTACTAGCACTGGGGAAACGCCACAAGAACGTATGTTCAATTATCCGCGAAACTCAAGGAACTCGTTTGTTTTATCGCCGTGGCTTCATAACGATCAAGTGTATTTACTGAAAGACGATAGGGCACCTAAAACTGATTATACTTTCAGACCTGTTGAAGTACTACAATCAAATGGTAATTACGCTACCGTGCGAATTTGTTAAAATAATTTGATACCGAAAAATAAAAATTTTCTTGATTACAAACATCTTACAATATTATTAAATAAACTGTAATAAATAAGCAACGTTAGAACGTCTTTATTCAATAATATCTATAAATAAAGTTATACAAAAGGTACAATCTGATCATTTCATAAAAAATTCTAATCTTAGGAGATCTGAATATTCCCTCAACATATTGGGGATCTCTTTCGTCTCCTAGTCACATTACATCGCACTCGGTTTTATTGAGTATTCTAAACAACTGTGGTCTGAACTAGCATGCACATGAGGCAACCCGTTTCGCTAGCCATTTGTCTGCCCGGCTAGACGTGGTATTGTCTTCGTTTAAGTCTGATATTACTCACATATATTATTTTTTAGGACTGGGGATGAGCGATCATTGCGTACTGCCATTTTCATTTAAATGCACACAATGTAGCGTCGGTTAGTCCCCTGCAGGGTAAGCCTCTGAATTTCTGGAAGGATGATTTTGACGCAATTATCTACAGATTAAAACTGGTTAGATGGCCATATCCGTATATATGCGGAATTTACGAGGCTTGGAATGTTTTTGAAAGTACACTCTATAACTTACTGATATCGCATTCTCCCAAGTTAAAAACACAGGGAAGTTTGTCCTTGATTCGATAGGCTTCTCCGGTATCACTCACACGCATGTGAACATGCGTGAATTTAATTTTGTTTTGGACAAATATCTTATGAGTCTTTCAAACAAATTAAGCGGAAGAAGCGGCGTCTTCAGTTTGAGGATAAGTTGAGTTCTACAGATGGCAAGGTTCTATTCTCTTACATTCGCAAAATCAGGGACTCAAATATTCCACTAGTTTCGCTGAAGGATGATTCTCAACGAGAGGTCACGTGTAATAGTGTAATGGCAAACTTATTTGCGCAGTAGTTATCATCGATGTTTTGTTCTTTACCGACATCGTGTAGTTCCGAATCATTAAAGGGTTCAGAAGCATTCGATCGATATAATCTATCGTTTTGTGCTGACGATATTTTTAAGCTTCTATGTAAACTAAAATCATACACCATTGCATTGATCCTCAAATATATTCATTTGTTTTCTGTATGTTTCAGTTTTCTATTCTCAAATCTCGAATTCTTTCACGTTGGAAGGTGTCCATTATAGTTCAAGTGCCTTGACAGGTATTATTTGTAAGTTGCTTGAAAAGATAATAGTCAAAAACAAATCTTCTGATTTGAAAAGCAACAATAAACTCACTGACTCATAACACGGTTTTAGACCAACTAGATCAACAGTAAATAACCTTTTGGTTTCTTCCAACTCATGACAGTCTTCATTAGATGGACGAGTTCAATCGGGTATACTTTTCGTAGATTTCTCTCATGCTTTCGATTAAGTTCTGTATGACCGTTTCATTCACAAATTGAGGTCACTTAGTGTTTGCTCAACGTATATCGCCTGGATTGCAAATTACTTAAGTTCACGCTCTTTCATAGTACGTGTTGGTGCCGATATGTCCAACTCATTCGCTATTCATTCAGGCGTTCCACAGGGTGCTGTTATCTTACCACTTCTTTTTATTGTCTATATCAATGATCTTCAATCTGTAATTAGTTCTGATGTCGTTATGTATGCTGACGATGTTTAAATATAACGACGTATTTGAGATTGGAGGGACATTAAGATCTTTTAATATGATCTGACATGTCTAGAAAGATGGGCATCGGAAAATGATATGAGGGTTAACCCCTCTAAATGTGCGCACATGTCCGTTGGTTATTCACTCAACTCATCGTATCAGATAGGTTCTATTCAGGTAAGCCAAGTAAGTGAGTCCACAGTTCTTAGTGTAATGATGACCAGTAGTTTAAGAACTAATGTATACACTATGTATATTTGTAATCGGAGATATCGTATTTTATGGATATTCTTTAAGTCTTTTGATTGGATAAATCCATCAATGTTCACGCTACTATTTTGCTCATATATTCTACTCATCCTTGAATATGGTTTACCCGTACCTTATCCACCGACTTTAAGAAAATTCCATGAAATTAAGAACCTGTTACTTAAAAAGTCGTGCATGATTCCGAATTTCTCCTATTTGAGAATTGCTGAACGTTTGACATCTCAAAACTCTTTTTTTGACATCAAAACTCCAATATTAAAGCCGAATAATAAACCGAAAATTGTGCCGAATAATAAACCTGACGTTACGTTAAATATTTTGTAAAGATGTTGTTAACGATTCTTTTGTTTAAATGATCTTTTCTATTTTATTTTTGTACTTTATTTAATTTTTCTAGTACTTTTAATTATAATTTTTATTTTTTTTCTATTTTTTTCAAATTATTCTTTTTGAATCAAAATATTATGGTAATTATTTTTGTTTTGTTTCTAAATTATTTTGAATCATCCTTTTTTATTGCGTTTTGTGTACCTTCAGAAGTTGCCGAAATCGTGTCAAAAATTCAAACAAGAGCGAAAGCAGCTGATTTCCGCTAATAACATCAGCACCTGCCTAAAGCAAATGGCGGCGATCGTTCTGAACATTTTATATAAGCATGTAAATTTTTTAAAAGGATTGTAATTTTCTGAAGATGTTAACATAACTTAGCGAAATATCAGAAATAATTTCCTCTTTTCTTTGATCCATCTTTAATAATTCTTTATCAATAATGGATCATTATCAACTATTCTAGTCATTTTTAATTTAAATTTATCCACGCAAAAAAACAGTTTCATTTGGGCAATTTCGTGTTCAAGTGTATTATCTGCAAGCAGTATCCTCCACCTCAAAGAAATTTATTTGAACTAATTTTCTATCAAGAGTCGATCCTATCTTGACAAAGCCTAATAGCCTAGTTGGTCGGCTTCAGACGATAGGGTAAGTCTTTTTTCTATTTTTGCTTATAGTTTTTATTTGCATATATATTTTTGTGTATATTTATCTATTTTTTGTGTATATCTATCTATTTTATTTTCTTTTTTCTTTATTTTCACTTATATATAATAGCATAAAAATCGCATGTCTTGTGAAATACAAAACATTAAAAAATGCAAATCACCTGTATCGATTAATACACTTATAAAAGAGGTAGATAAGGAATTTCTAGCACAAAAGATGCTCATGCCAATAAGACAGGCCGCTTTTGCGCTGAAAATAACTTAGGATAATGACGAAGGCAAAACCACCTTTCAAAAGAATATTAGAGGTACCGTCAAAGATTACATTATGAAAGATGGTTTTGCCAGAATAACATTCAAAAATGTTAATATAAAAGAAACATTCCGGATAAAGCTACAACAAATAAAAAGAATCAAGGTCACTGACACTTCTCTGCGTGCTACGAGAATCCTTAGGGATGTCCCGTCGTTCGCAGAGGAAGATGATGTCAAGGATTTGACAGATAAGTACGGAAGTACTGTAAAAAATGTAAATCCTATAGCCAAGCTTACAGCTCTTCTGTGAAAGGAGCTGTAAGTGATTTACAAAAGCTGCGCGACTCTCGACCTGGAATTTTTGGGTCATCTAATCAAATTGGTAATTTTCGATGAGGCTGACTTGAAATTCCTATATCCGCAGTGCTACCGCTGTAAGCGATGGAGTCACTTTTCAAACATGTGTTTGGAAAGTGGTCCTCGCTATGTGCACTGTGGAAACGAGCATGAATCACAAAATTGTGAAAATGGTCCAAAAGACCTATGTGTGCTAACTGTACACATTCACATAGGGCTTATTCTCACACATGCACCCATTTTAAAGAATATTTAAAGTGGGTGGATGGTGAGAATAAAAAAGGCTGTGAAGTAGCACAAACCTTTTTACAGGCCGCGAAAAACAGTCCGGTGATCAACATGTCTCCGTGATAAGAATGTTGATTTACAGACTAAACGAATGGAAAAAAATCTAAAAACAAAATTATTATCAAAAGAGAATGAAATACAAAGTTTGAAAACAGATATAAGCAGAATATCAATAAGTAATTACAAAAACTATAATGAAAATAAAAAATAGTACGAAAAAACTCAAATCGCTTTGCAACTTTAAAAAACGCAGATCCGGGTGGCTGGCGGACGAAGGAGAGTAAGAAGGCTTCAAGAAATTGCTGTTTAGAGTGTTTAATGCCGCTGCCCACTACATTGTTGGTGACCTAAATGACTCCGGATGAGCTCGAGTGGGATCACTGATTGACCAAATCGGAGAGGCCATAATCCCACTAGAGGGAACGTTTCTCCGGCGTCAGACAGGTTACCAACCCATTCTAGATATCGCAATTAATTTAAAAAAGGTCAAGTTAAAAAAAATAGTTAGAATACATAGAATGGAACGGGTTTAATAACGGACATAAGCTTGTATACTGGGTTTGGAAAGAAGAAATGGTCCAAAAAACCAGATTTCAACCGATTAAGGCTAGTATACAAGCTTACAACCAAAAAGTTAAAATGTTTTTAACCAATAATAGTGATAATAATATTAATGAAATTTTAAATTATATAACGAATGAATGTAAGAATGTGTGTGAGTACAAGAAAATTTTTAATTAATTGAACGTGAATGTTAAAATGAATAGTTTTAATGATTTTAGTTCAAATTTTATAAATAATCAATTGTATTCTTTTAAAAAATAATAATTTTTTATACAATTTTAATGCTGAATTATATAATTCAGCAAATAAACACCTGCGGACAAAACGACCACTATTGCCGAAATACAATCCTAAGGCCTTGCACATGAAGAAATTCCTTTGGGTATTAAGGGCTGATCCTAATCCGTCCGATCAGATTAGGTTTCTCATGTGCCGACTCCAAGATCAAATTGATGAAGAGTCGTTAAAGCGTGATTCAAGAAAGCTGCTGTCCTACAAGACTTTCTCAAAAGAATGTTGGTCATCCATAAGAAAGACCACCTTTCGGTCTTGGAGAGCAGCAGCTGCCAGGTGGATTGCTTCAAAGGGCATTAAGATTGTATTAGAGGAAATGAAAAAGAAACATCTCTCAAATGCAATGATATGCTGCGATGATGTGTAGCTTCAAAATAGGTTGAAGCTTAATTTCCATCATATTGACCCATTACAAGAGGATATCACATTTGAAGATGCGTGGCCGATCATGTCTAAGACGTCATCTAATGGTATCTCGGCATGCGCGGCTTCTACTAAGCTGATGGACGAGGAATTTCGAGGGCAAATCGCGGCTAAACTGATAGCTTCACCGCTACCAGCCTGGCCAGATATTGCACTCGGAAAAGTTATATTTCTTCCAAAGTGTTAATGGGTGTCAACGGCTAAGGACACGAGACCAATCACCATATTCAATAGTATGGTGATGGTGTAACAGAAAGCTATGGAAAGATACCTGGCTCGCCACTACGAGTCGCGTGGATTGTTGGGTGACCACATTCACGTGTTTCGTATTAATAGGGGAACTGTAAAAGCAGTCAGGGCATTACAGCGTTTTCTCATCAAGGATACACGGCCGGCACTGCTGTATTCTCTTGACGTGTCTGCAGCCTTTGACAACATCAGACTCGACTCAGTAAAGGAAACGTTGATAAGATATATTGTTCCACTGAAAATTCTGCGTCGAGCGTGGGGAATTTTGGAGAGCAGAAGCTTCTATCTAGAAGACGACAAGGGTCCCTTGTATAAGCTATCCAAGGTTCTTCTTCAAGGGTCCCCTTTATCACCAATCATTTATATGATTACGACAAGGAGAGTCTTATGTGGACTTATGGATATAAACACCAGTGGTACTATCCATGCGGACGATATATCGCTGGTGTTTAAAAGAGATTCCTTGTCTGAAAGGAGAATATTTGAAAAATTAATTAATTAGAAGATATGCAAAGTTATATAATGTAAAAATAAAAAATTTCGAATAATTTTAATATTTTTTGAATGAATTTGACTTACTTTGTTTTTGTGTTTAATTTAAAATCTTATGTCAATTATTTTCTTTGAAGAAAATTTATAAGTGTTCAAGCAAATTACGATTGCTGAAGATGATGTCAGCTAGGCATCGAAATATTCAATTGAATAATTTTTGCGATGGTTTTTGCCATCTTTCTTCAAATTTAAATAAATATATAAATATGTTTATTTGCAATCAAAATAAATTTTAGAATTTAAAAACTTGGGATTTGTAAAACGTCATTTTTGTTTTTGACGTTCTAACTGTAAAACTGTAAGAAAACCATATAAATACCTAATATTTCATTAGATATGAATATTTAAAGACGTTAATTTTAATCAATTTATTTTGTAAATTTTTTATAACTAATTGTTTCAAACGATGATTAAATCGATTGTTTGAAAATAATACACGTTGGGCCAATATAAAAATGTTCCGTATTCGCCATCTGACTATTTATTATTACCTTTACAAGATTTGTTTTCTCCTCTCATAATATGTCATCATGATATATTACTTGGTTCAATTAAGACCGCATTTAGCATTTTTAAGTGTAAAAGATGTCGCCAAACTCATAATTCCGCTTAAGGATATCACGAGTAACCATGAATATCATGATTTATATTTTTCACGAATAGCATTTAAAATGCACATTATAAATACTATATTAGCGTGTGTTCTTCCCTAGCATCGACTTTGCAAAGCTGTCACTTATTTTCAGTCTATTGTTTCCTAAGATCGACCAAGTTCTTTTTGCGAACCCCTCTCAATCATTTATTCCTCTCCAGTGCCTTTTGAATTCCGCCGTGCGTATTTTTTCGCCTCCGTCGTTCCGATCACATTTCCTCTTGCCTCTCTAAATTCAACGGGCTAAATATGGAAAACCGCATTCTATTCCATATCCTGTGTATCACTTTTCGACAACTTCCCTCAATTTCGCCTTATCATCTGCATCTTCCTACATTTACTGAATCCCGCTTCACCTTCATAAATTTTCGTTAATGGTACTTTCTTCTTATGTTCCGTCATTTTTCTCAAACTAGGTTTAGCCATGTCTTTTTATTGCTGCTCCTGTTCTCTAGAATAAACTTCCTTTCGCCATCCGCTCAACCGCCTTCTTTCTATCATTCAAACACAGTATCCGCTCTTGTTTGTCCCTTGATAATTTATTCAATTATTCCCATTAACTATTGACGTTGATCCCACCCTCCCACATATCAACATGAACTATTGACGTTGATCATACATTCGTTGTTTTAATTGTTTTGTTGTAAAACTGTAAATTTGTAATATAGTTGACTTGTAATTGGATGTATATCCACAATAGCCACTTGAATAAACCTGTAAAATTTCGCAGAAATTTTCATTAAAAATTTCTGCCAACAACTTATGTTGCCATTTTATCTTAAAACTTATACTATTTAATTGTATCGATAAATCTAATATTGAGCAGTGGCTCGTACGTCTAACGATAAATGTTCCTTTCAGTAGACATATGACCCCTCATATATGAGTTGGTCATGCTGCTAACACGTGATCATTAGTCGTCGTTAAAATCCTTAATTAAGAACTGTCTTATTTTATTAAAGATATTTAGCAACATCGAACGGATAGCATTCCTACCTGTCATACTCATAGTTGTATTATAACTCTGATTATTATTTAGTATTCCAATTCTGGCTATTTGTTTTAATGAAACGAATAGATTCATTAAAACGAATATTTATTTTCATATTTTTTTTTGTAAAATAACACAAAATAAATTTTTGTAATTTTTTATTTTTAGTTGTTGTTTATTAATTGCTTTGTAATTAATACTGTTTATACTATAGCGATATTACCATATACTATTAAATAATATAAATTATATATTAATAATATATTATTACTATAATAATTAATATTGAACCCAAACTTAACTGAATTCTCATTTACGGGCCCATTTGCGGGTAACCCAGAGATTGTAAAATTATTAATTATTACTGGAAGGATAAAATAAAAAATAAATATGAAAAAATAATAATAATTAATATTATAATTATGAATAATTAATAATCAAATTATTTAATTATTTAGTAAATTATTTGATATAATTTAATCTTCTAATATAAATTTATAATTTAATTTATTTTATTATAATAACATAATTTTATAATAATATATTAATAATTTTATAATAATATAATATAATTTTATATTATAATTTAACATTTATATTTCAAACATTTTATTATTTTTTAAAGTTTCTGTGAATCGCTAAGTAATTAACTAGGCTCCGATCCAAAATCGATAATATAAATAAGCAATGTATTCTAAAGTTTTAAAAATCTGTAAAATTAAATATTATTTAAAAAATTATGTTTAAATCATATATTATAGAACATAATAATAACTAAGAATTTATACTGATTAAACATAGAAACGATGAGATTTATGTTTTGCAATAACATGTT
Source organism: Pomphorhynchus laevis (assembly GCA_012934845.2). Lineage (NCBI taxonomy): Eukaryota > Metazoa > Acanthocephala > Palaeacanthocephala > Echinorhynchida > Pomphorhynchidae > Pomphorhynchus > Pomphorhynchus laevis. Next base: position 158,968 of record WNNJ02002755.1, read on the forward strand.
ATTTAAAAATTGAAAATAATTTGATTTGGAGAAAACATTATTTTCGAAAATAATATGGGCCCACCTAGAGAGCTAGGTAGGCCCTGAAACGGGCCCAGCATCTGTCATTGAATGGGAAAACCCAGGTGCCCCTATGGGGGCACTTGGGCTATCTCGGGATTAGTCTTCTTTTCTAGAGGTCGTCCCCCAGAACAAAGACTAAGGTTTCTTAAGCTTCTCTCCCGTTTACTCAGCATAGTTCGCCTTTATTTTCGTAAATAATAAAAAGAATTAAGTAAATATTTATGAAACAATTATGTAAATTGATTAATTATTTAGAAAAATTAAGGAATACACAGAGGAAATTGATATGAAAATCTGCATATTTCTTTTGGAAGATTAATATTAATTAATCTTAAGGTTTATTGTTAATTAATATTATTACATACAAGGCGTTAGCTGATAAGCTGTTTTGCCTTATCAAAAACATAAATCCACCATTCAGTGGATTAAAAAGTTCTTAATTCACTAAAAGGTCTGAAAATGGAAATCATAGTGAGCAAGCTAGTATACGATACCGTCATGCGCAACACGGTCAAAAGCCTTAGAAAAGTTCAAAAAGACAGCGTCGATAACATAGCTAGAACTCAAGGCGTCCGTCTATCTTTCACGAGTTGTTATTAAATTAGTTGAGCAAGAACGGTCCAGCATAAATCCGTGTTGTGAGTCCGAGAGGATACTGTTTTTATTAAGATGAAGTCGAATCTGCTTCGAGACTAGTTTTTCGATAATTTTGGTAAAGACGCAAGTAAGACTAATAGAACGAAAGTCTGACGAACTAGCAGTTTGATGCTTCCTGTGTATCGGGACTACAATGGCACGCTTCCAAATGTCAGCAATACAGGAATGTTTGAGGCTGTGTCGAAAAACATAAGTTAGATGCTGACAGAGAGAACAAGCTAAAGCATGAACCAGAAAAGGTACAATGTTATCAGGGCACGGAGAGCCAAATTGCTTCAACGCCAACAATTCACTGTAAATATTAAATTATATAAATAAATTTCTATAATAATGACGAGGATGCATGATATTGTATTATACGATAGACTGTGTTTTGTATCTAATTTTACGAATGGTAACGCGTGACATCACTAACTTTAGATGTCGGTAATAAAATCTGATTTAACAACAAATCAAAATCCATCGAATAGAAGTTGGCGCACGTCCAATATCTTTGCCGAATATCAACGTCAATCTGACGAAAAGAAAAAGCAATATGAAGAGATGCTTTCATTTCCGCCAGAAATTTATCCTACGGAAAACCATCACCGATTTGCTATACTTGAGCAACAGTTTAAACAATGTTGCAGCCAGACTAGAGAACATCTAACCTCAAGCACCACATCCAGTAATGAATATATCAGTAACAGTGATCATACCGATTATTCTAACAGTATTTCTCGCTTAAATGATAATAATCATCAATTGACACCTGATGAATTTATTCCTGATCTATACTGCGTCATCTACAATTGAAATTGTAACAGGGATTATATGTTTTCAGCGACATTACTGTTATATTGAAATTATATTAATTTGATGTTAGAATAAATATCAATATGTTATTATTTAAATACGAAATTATTTAATTTTTATTTATTAAGTAGACAGCATCATTAACTATAGCTTTTTACAAGTTTCATCACAATTAAACAATAGGAAAAAATAAAAAAAAATACAAATGATAGTATTTAAATGTGTTTAAGATGTTAACATATAGTAAAAGAGTTGTTATCCATACGCGCTTTAAAGATGCGAACACGTGTTAAAGAACTGTAGAGCTTCTAAACTAGTTGAACATTTTAGTAGCGGGGTTATTTAAACACTCGTGGTTTTTTATGGCGCATTCTACTAAATATTAACATCAAGGAATGCCTCAGGGGGATGGCTACTCCTTCAGATTCAATAGATGCGATAGTTCATCAGCCTCTCTTTCTTAGACGACAATTGTCCCACCTCTCTATCGCTGCGTTCCCGTCATGCCCTCTTACTCCACGTTCCCAATTACTCCAACAACTACGGTCTCCGATCCTTTCTCGTCGCCGCCTCACTCGCCTGGAATCAACTTCCTCTCGACGTCCGCCGCGCTCCCTCCTTTATCACATTCAAACACCTCCTCCGTTCACACCTTCTCGACACATTATTTACATTTTTGTTTTGTTGTGGTCATGTAAGCGTGCGCTGGCACGCATTTGCCACGTTAAAATAAATCGTTTTTAACCATGGCGTTATTGTTGCCATTGATCGTCATCCAATGTCTCTACGTAAAATAAACGTTAACATCCGTTACACTTCGTTCGAATTACTCATGCCGATTATCAACTCCTTTCCCTCTAGAACTTGTGATTGTATACCGTCCAGGTTCAGTTGCCCCTCGTGTATGTTCTTTAACGACCTTACAGAGGTCGTTAAAGAACATACAACATGTAAGCGTGCGCCGGCACGTATATGCCGCGTAAAAATAAATCTTTTTTAGATGTTTTCGAGTGTTCAGAATTTTACATAGGTCTACCCTATCACGTAGGTAACGAGGTTAGGCAAGCATAAGTGCACTAGATGCTCTGTGTAACTAAGATGCTTAAGAAAGCGATTATTCTCTTAGATTGTAGTTGGATAAAAAGACGGAGAAGCTTATTACAAGATACTTAAAATAAGTGCATGTGACATAACTCGAAACCACTTACGATCTACATTTCTTTATAGTGGCAAATGCACACACATATGCGCGATTACAAGCCCACGTAGAAGAAAAAGAACAAACAAATAAAAAAATACAATGTAAAATGAAAATTTTTATGAAATTGAAGCAAGCATATTGAAGATAAGGGAAATGAGTGGAATGTGGCAAGGCCTCGGAGGAGAATTGTTAACTGGTTTCGTTAAAAAGGTATGAAGAATTGTGAAGTGAATAAGATGTTGAAGGAATACATTTCTTGATTTATTGTGAAGGAGGACCATAGTGCATGAACGTAGACGTTGGTTAAAGAATGAAAGCGACGAGGACGAACGGACGTATACTGACAAAGAGTTCCAGGCAAACGAAATTCAACACCAAGGTTAATTGTAGCCCAAGATATGACGGAAAGTTTATGGGAGATATGTCGAAGCGGTGAAGACGCAAGAGGACACGAGCAGGGACCATCAATCAACGACCTCAGCTATCTATCGACGACCTCAGCAAGGTCGTCGATACAGAGATGATGCGCATGAGATAAAAATATACTGTCTTAATTTAACATTGATGACGCGCAAGGATATCATCGGCATACTACATCAGATGGATATTATGGTCACGAGTTATATAAGACAAGTCGCCGAGAAGAAGGGATAAAACAAGCGGACATAAAACGAAACCTTGTGGAACACCGTGAGAGATGGAAGAAGATATATATGAAGAGAAGTTTGAGTGAACACACAAAGAGCGTTTGGAGAGATAAGATGTGAACTAGGCTACATTAGGAACTAAGAGACCATAGTCGTGACGAAGCCGATACAGTAGAATGACCGACAATATAAAAAGCAGAATACAGGTCAAGAGAGATTACGACACTACATTGTTTCATATCGCTGGCCTGAAGTAAATAACTGAAAACCTATAGACAAACAAGTTTGTAGAGTGATAAGAACGGAAGGGATATTGAAAAGGGGGTATAAATTTGATAAAAAATGTATAGATTTACGCGATATAGCATAAGACGCTCAAGGAGTTTAGATAAGGTCGGAAGAAGAGAAATCGAGTGGTATGAAGATGGAAGTAAAGGATCGAGGGACGATTTCTTTTGAAAACGACGGACGATGCCTGCTTTCTATGGTAAAATGCAGCTACGAATAGAACAATTGAAAATGGTGGTAAGGAATGGTGATATGATGGAATAAATATATTTAAGTATAAACGTAGGGATAGGGTTGGCAGGCGAAGAGGTTTTGGACATAAAGAGAGGAAAACATTAGAAACTTTGCTAGAAGAAACAGCAAGAAGATGGAATAGCTCAGGAAGAAATTTATATGATAAGTAGGACGAGGATTGATTATTTAGATGAATTGAGGAGATGATCGTAATGATTTTGGACTGAAAATAAGAGAATAACTCATGGCAATCGATGAGGTGAACATTAGAAGTGCGAGCAAGAAGAGAATTAAATGTTCTTCAAGTATATTTTTGATAAGACGATTATGCGATCTTTTTTGCCAAAACGTTTACATTTATCATGTAGAAGATAGTGATGTGAGCGTCGAAGGTTTAAGTAATGAGCACGATGATTATAGACAGAAGTGTGATCACGTTTGAGGAAACGAAGAAAGACTCTAAAAGCATGACGTAGAATGCGCTTAGAAATTTTACTGTTGGAGTCGAATCAGGGGGGCACACCAGGCCCTTTTGGAATTCGGGAATTGCGAGATAAAATAGAATCAAGGATGTTAGAGAGGTCATTGGTGAAAAGTGTGGATAGACTAGCAGCTATCAAAAAAGTTACAGAATGAGGCAAGTGATGAGAGTGAAGGATAGAGAAACGCAAGAGAGTAAGGTCGAGGAGTTGCCCTGGTCGACTTAAAGTTTGGAGAGGTGCGAACAGCAATGAACGGGATAGTGATATTAATAGTGATGAGAAAATGATAGGTAAATCACTATCTGAGATTGTAGAGGAAGCGTATGAATTGAGGCTGTTGAGAAAAGCGATAATATCAAGAGCGCCATCAAGAATATGGGTAGGGAGGTTTGTTAGTAAATGAAGGCTAAAGTCGGACAGAATACTTACAAGTTTACGGAATCTGAATAAGAAGGGCGATCGATACGTATGCTGAAATAACCAACGACAATTAAATGTAAAGAAGAAAGTGACCGGTTTGATAGTAGATCGGCGTGTTCATTGAAAATAGGCAGGACGGTGGAGATGAACCTGCTCGATAAATGATTGCAAGTTGAATAGGAAAAGGAAATGAAGATTTACAAAGGAGCAATTCAAATTTAATACATGATAAGGTAAAATCGATTTTTTTAAGAAACGAAGGGATACAATCGCATGGGACAATTCCGCCATGATTAGAAGTAGTTGACTTAATTGAGTCAATGGGGCGAGCGAAGTCAACAAGAGAAAATCCAAAGCAAAGTATATGACGGATTGAAGGGTGTCAGAATCAGTAAGACATAAACGATCTAGTGATTGTTGTGCGAAGAGATCGAGAAGTAAATCAGTTTTGTAAAATATTGAACGATTGTTAAGCAGAGCTGGACGAAAAAATCGTTTTGTTTTAAATAGTTGATAATGATCTATTATTGATACAGAATTATGCGGAAATTTTTTGATATTTCGCAAATTTCTATTAGATCTTCAGATTACCATTTATAAATAACTTTTGGAATATTAATTTCAAAAGATTTGTTTCACACTATAAAACATAAAATACTTCAAATATTGTTTTGTATAATAGTAAAATACCGAAACTACACAACATTTTGAAAAAAAACTCAAACATGATAATGATGGAGTTGTTTATAAAATTTCTTGTTAAGAATGTGATAAAATATATGTGGGTCAAACAGGCCAACCATTAGCGAATAGATTAAAACAACACAAATACACACTATGAAAGAACTTAAGTAACGTTTTTGTAGATCATAGTTTAAATTTAAATCACAATATTGACTATAATACTGTTGTTTTAGCAAAAGAAACCTGTTGTTTAAATAGAAAAATTCTCGAGGCTTATTACATTTATAAAAACTCCAATATTATTATGCCGAATAATAAACCTGACGTTACGTTAAATATTTTGTAAAGATGTTGTTAACGATTCTTTTGTTTAAATGATCTTTTCTATTTTATTTTTGTACTTTATTTAATTTTTCTAGTACTTTTAATTATAATTTTTATTTTTTTTCTATTTTTTTCAAATTATTCTTTTTGAATCAAAATATTATGGTAATTATTTTTGTTTTGTTTCTAAACTATTTCGAATCATCCTTTTTTATTGCGTTTTGTGTACCTTCAGAAACTGCCGAAATATTGTCAGAAATTCAAACAAGAGCGAAAGCAGCTGATTTCCGCTAATAACATCAGCACCTGCCTAAAGCAAATGGCGGCGATCGTTCTGAACATTTTATATAAGCATGTAAATTTTTTAAAAGGATTGTAATTTTCTGAAGATGTTAACATAACTTAGCGAAATATCAAAAATAATTTCCTCTTTTCTTTGATCCAGCTCCAATAATTCTTTATCAATAATGGATCATTATCAACTATTTAAAATATATTAAATAATGAAGAATAACGTGACGGGTTGGGTTATTTAAAAAATTGATCAGCCTACTAAAATTTATCGTCAGGCGACTTGCTACATTAAGTTAATGAAAGGATTACATCAATAAAATCAGTGGGTTTTACTTTGACATTAAACCAATTTTGAATTAGATAGGATTAACATATAAAAAAATGAACATAGTAATTTTAAATTTGATTTATCATACACTACCGACTATATCAGAGTTTAAAATGTGTTAATAAAGTTATTATAATTAGGTTTTCTCTTCTTCTTTTTCGATTTGTTCGTCTTTCATTGAGTCGCCTTCATTTATTCTGTCAACTTTTTCGTATAGCATTTCTTCACCAACATATTTGAGTAGGTAATTCGGATAATACCTCTAACATAAGTAATCAAAATAATTGTCATAGGCTACACGATAATGTATTCGGTGTAAATTCAGTTCAACTAATAATTCTACTATTTATCTAAAATATTAGCTCGAGTCCCGTGTATTACATCTGGATTTTAATATTAAACAAATTAAAATGATCTATTTAAATGACAAAACTAAAAGTATATTTTTATAAAAATACATTCATAATATTATATTAATTATATTTTTATTTATTTTTTAATTCTATTTTATTTTTTTATTTTAAAAAATAAAAAACAATGTACCTATCCATTTAAATGTACCTAGATTTAACAAGATATTTTTTAATAATATAAATATTATTAAATCAAAAATAATGATAAATAAAATTTAAATAATTAAATAATTAATAATTAATAAATGTTATATAAGATTTTATATAATTCAGATTTTTTGATAGATAATTGTGTTTATTTATCAAAATTTATTAATTAACCTTAAATCTCTACAGATCAAACCTAAATAATTTAATTTTGAGGATAATTTTTAATAATATAAATATTTTAAATATAATTATATAATTACATGCAATATTATTAAAATTAAATAAAATAATCATTTGTTTATCTAATACAATTATATATAATATAATTATCCGTGACGTTTTGTTGATTTATATTTTGTAAATTTAATATTTTAATAATATTTTGTTGATTTAAACTTAAAAATTATAAATAGCAAAAAAACATCAAACTGACTTGAAAACAAACAAAATAAGGCCAAATAAAATTTAAATAATAAATAATTATAGAATATTTCGTATAATTTATATTTATAAAATAAAATTTAAATCAAAAATAAGGCTAAATAAAATAATAATAAATAATAATAAATAATAAATAATTATAGAACATTTTGTATAATTTATATTTATAAAGTTAAAATTAAAAATTAAAAATAAGGCTAAATAAAATTTAAATAATAAATAATTATAGAACATTTTGTATAATTTATATTTATAAAGTTAAAATTAAAAATTAAGAATAAGGGTTAGTAAAATTTAAATAATAAATAATTATAAATAATAAATAATTATAGAACTGTTAAATTTCCACAGATCCAACCTAAATAATTTAATTTTGAGGATAATTTTTAATAATATAAATATTTTGAATATAATTATATATAATTACATGCAATATTATTAAAATAAAATAATCATTTGTTTATTAAATACAATTATATATAACATAATTATCCGTGACGTTTTGTTGATTTATATAAAATAAATCAATATTATTTAATAAAATAAATTAATAATAAATAATAAATAAATAATAATTAATAAATAATAAATATTATTAATTAATAATAATTAATAATTAATAAATAATATTCAATATTGTTTAATAAAACAATTATTACATCAATATTACATCAATAAAATCAGTGGTGTTTATTTTGTCATTAAACCAATTTTGAATTAGATAGGATTAACATATAAAAAATGAACATTATAATTTTGAATTTGATTTAACATACACTACCGACTATATCAGAGTTTAAAATGTGTTAATAAAGTTATTATAATTAGGTTTTCTCTTCTTCTTTTTCGATTTGTTCGTCTTTCATTGATTCGCCTTCATTTATTCTGTCAACTTTTTCGTATAGCATTTCTTCACCAACATATTTGAGTAGGTAATTCGGATAATACCTCTAACATAAGTAATCAAAATAATTGTCATAAGCTACACGATAATGTATTCGGTGTAAATTCAGTTCAACTAATAATTCTACTATTTATCTAAAATATTAGCTCGAGTCCCGTGTATTACATCTGGATTTTAATATTAAACAAATTAAAATGATCTATTTAAATGACAAAACTAAAAGTATATTTTTATAAAAATACATTCATAATATTATATTAATTATAATATATTAATCATAATATTATATTATGAATGTATAATAAGCCTTAAATATTCTTAAATATTAATACTTATTCTGCGTTTAAATCAAAGTTTAAAACTACGTTTAACAATTACAACTTTTAATATAATTGTAACTTCCGTAACCAATTTTCTGAGTCATTGAAAATTAATCAGATCATTAAAATTGACTTTTATTCTGAATTTCAATTTTAAATTTTTATTTGATATAACTCATATAAAATATAATATTAATTAATTAAAATTATAAAATTATTTATTATTTAATTTTTTAAATTTCATTAAATTTTCATTTTTTTATTTATCGAAAATACGTAATTAAATTTCAATTAATATTTATTAATCTATTTTCAATTAAAATTTTATTTATCATTTGTATTTTTGATTTATCATTTTATTTAAAAATGATAATCTGAAATTGATTTTTTAGAATAGAAAATTTTTTAGCAACGAATTAATTTATACAAAATTATTAATTTATACAAAATTAATAATTTATACAAAAATATTTTTTAAATAATATATTTTTTATAATAATTAATTATTCCATTATTTCATAAATTCAAGAATTAAACTGAACTTTATGTAATAATTCGATTATTTCAAATGTGTAGCAGATAAAAAATTTATTTTGCAAATATCTCACTTTTAAGAATGGATTATTATTTTTTATAAGTGTCTTTTCTTTTTTATCAATTTGACTTTTATTTTGAATCTATATTTTAAATTTTAATTTAATATTAATTATACAAAATATTATATAAATTATTTATTATTTGAATTTTATTAAGTATTACTTTTAAAATAATGAAAATTTAAAAATTTCACTTTTAAATAACTATATTTCATTAGTTACTAATATTTATTGGTAACTAATAAATAATTTGTAACTAATTAGTAATTAATTATTTATTTATTATTTATTTCAAATATTTAAGCAGGTACAAAATGTAGGTTAGCAAATCAGTGTACGTTCTTTAGTTATTGTCATAAATCTGCATTTAAAAATTACAAAAAGAAATAAAAAATATATATAAAAATGAATTAAAAAATGCATTTAAAAAATAACGTTTAGAAATATCCAATTTGATTTTACAATTATGAAATTGAAAATTGACCAAGAAAAATCCAAATTTACTACATCATTACATTAGCGAAAAAATCGTTTCAAGAATACATAGTTTCAGTATTTTTGAAAGAGGAAAAAACATTGTCAACAGGTCAATAAAAACACGCCATTAGAACAAATCAGTTTAGATAACTGAGTCTACGTATTTTATACGATATATAAATAAAAATAAATATAATTATTTAGATTTTATCTTTATTTTTAAATATTATTTAAAATAAAGATAAATATAATTAATTATATAAGATTTCACACAATTTATATTTTATAACGATAAAATTTAAAATTGAAATTTAAAATAAAATTCAATATTTATGAATTAACTAATAAATATTATACGTTTTATTTGAATAAGGATTATAGGTTATCAGGAGGAACTGCAATGCTATCAGGTTTCGGCCCCTAACCAAACACATTCCTCAACCAAACACATGCTAATGACGTATTTTCTTTGATGAAATTTGATTATCTAGTGTATCTTATTCTAATAAAAAGTATATTATTTATTATATATTTAATATAGTTATATATTATATATTTATTGTATTATATATATTTATTATATTATTTATTATATATTATTATACTGTGCTATATACAATATATTGTATTTTCAAATGTAATTTTATATATCCATTTGCGTTACTATTTATTATATTATTTATGCGTTATAATTTCTACATGCATACATTATATACAATTTGTGCATAAAATGACGGACAAACTAGTCTACTTGTTTTTAAACTTTTAATAAATTTTTACTGTAAAGATAATGTGTTTTTCAATGAATTATTTTTAATGTATAAAAACGGGATTTATGCATAAAATACATAATACTGATTATTTACAAATTCGATTTAACTTACCTTGAATTCTACTTCTTTTGCACTTTCAAGACTAATAGACAAAGACGGAATCTTAACAGAACAATATTTTATCCTTTCGAATAGTTTTTATTAAACAGTTCAAATATCTAAGGTGTTAAAAAAGAATTATATTTTAAGTCATATGAGACGAGCAATTCAGTTGAAAGTTCACTTGTTATATTTTACAAAATTAAATTATTTTTAAAATTAAATAATTATAAATATTACGGTATAACTTACATCAATATCATGATGATATATAATATCATCATGATGATACTCGCTCGTGTATGCAATTATTCATTCTATTAACCTGGCAGATTCCGGTTTCCTGTCAAGAAAATTCAAAAGACAGATTGTCGGTTGTTTCCGGCAACTGTAGTGCTATCTCCGTCTTTTTGTTACAAAAGACGGAAACAACGTACAGTTTGCACAAGTGGAAATGTGTTCCTTACAAACTGTATCGTTTGTTTTTACAGAAAGGCAGCAGAGGAAAATTTCAGCAGATCATTAAAGGACCGAAACACGAAAGGTAGGCGTAGGCTCACTGCTGATGAGGTCCACCTACGCTGATTGTAGTGTACAGTGCTGCATCTAGGATTAAAGAATTCACACGAGGATAATTTATGAAGCCGACCAAATGATGATACTCGCTCGTGTATGCAATTATTCATTCAATTCTATTATTTATACTTCGAAATAAAAATAAAAAATTTGGCTACATTTTGTAAAAATAATATAATATTATTAATAATATTATAATATTATAATATAATAATATTTATAATATTATAATATTATTATATATATTGTTTATATATCTTTTTACAATTAAAAGCATTCGTTGCAAGTGGCATCGTGAACAAACAGTGATCCGACCAGCGGATCACACTTTCTAATAGATCGTTAGAATACGATCTAACGTATAAAGAAAGGAATTACATAATAAAGATATAACGTTCTTGTCAGGAGTTCATTGGTACGTTCACTAGTTTATTGGTATAAATAAACTAGGTATTCCTAATGAACAAAAAAAGGTTAATAAATAAAATTAATGAGTCCACAACTAGAATTATGCATATCGATTTAAGTTTTATAGTAAATATAGAGATCTGACCCAGCCAGCAAGCACCACACTTTATGATTAAGGAATTCAGGGTCTAAAGCACACATGAAATTTCAATCACAGCGCACTATGAATCCGAGACGTTTAGAAAAATATTTCCGCTGTAGCTCGTTAAAAAAGAAGACTAAACCTGATATGGTTCAAGTAGAGCTGAGGCTAACCTTAATTTTTTCTCTTAATTACAGACGTCGGGCCTATCTTGCTCGCTTCATGACCTACTTGAATTTGTTAAAGTCGAATTTGGAAGACCCGTTTATGATACAAGTTCGGTGGAAATTGAAGCAAAAATCGCTAACTGAACTAAGTTTAAACAAAATAAAATATATGTAGAAAAAGTTTCAGCTTGACATTGTTTTGGTTCAAGATGTAAATTGACAATAATATTACATCAATATCCTATTTACCGACTTTCGGTATATATTAATGTATCAAAGTAGCAGTAAAATGGCAATAAAATGAATTCTTTTAAAAACTTACCGTCTCAATTAACGGACTGATTATTCCATAGGTCAATTTTTCATGTCCAAGCATGCGAATAATTAGATAGATCAATATGTAAACAGACGTTATTATCGCTTGGGTAATAAGATGAACATTTTTATCGCTAGTTGACTTAATTGCCATAAATATCAATAAGAATATATGAGGGAGAAGCAGTGCAGTCAAAGAACAACTGAATGCTGTTAAATGTATCCTCTGTTTTACCACTGTTGGTGCAGCAACAAAATATATATTGTATTTGTCGACCATGAACGACAGGACAAAGTATAGAAACCCTAAAATATTTCGGTAAATGGCTATTTCGCAATCAACTTTAATATTTACCAAATACTGTGATTAACGGGCATATAACTGAGTATGCACATATTACCGAGAATATGCATAACATAGAGGCATATGCTGAACAGTACGCAAATTCGATTCTTTCTAGCTAAACAGATATTTTAAATTATCTATTATTATTTATATTATTATAAATTTTATTACAATTTCAGATTTTGATTTTATTTCAAATATTTTGATCTTGTAGTAAAATGTTATAGTAAAAAGTATTATATTAGTTCGTTATAACATCATTGAATAAAGTTTTCTGCTCTAAAAATTCGATAAACGTTTTCTAAAATTTACGAATTTCGCATAAAATTCGCAAAAGTTGTTTTTTTTTTAATTGTGCTTTGTATAAGTCACCATTGCTTTCGTATGCCTTAAAATACAAAAATCGTCGCTAGTTCGATCAAAGCTATAATTCAAAATAACAACGGAAATTAAATCCTAACGAGTTTATGCTTCTCTATTGCGTCCTTTCAAAATATTGCTTATTGCTATATATTGATTTAAATTTTTATTATTTATATTTTATATTAATTATTATATGTCGCTACATTTCAAAATAAGAAACTAATTACACGGCAATTTCAATTTTTAAAAGAATAAGATATAAAAGTAGATAAAGATCATTTCTATCTTTTTATAAAAAAAGTATTTTTATTATTACAAAGCATGATTGTCTTCACTATCAAATATCTGAATTATAGAAAATCTTAGGATTTGGTGTTATAAAAATAAGTATTTTTAAAATATATTTAATGTCAATTAGACAGTAATTTGAAGTTATTACCTCATAAATTGCGAGTTGCTCAGGTTTAGATCTAGAGAACAATATATTAAAGAATAACGATAGCAACTCCGGTATTCTCAATAGGTCGAGAGCGGTACCAAAAAAAGCAGATGTCATTATATAATTAACATAGAAAGCCCCATTGTCAGGCAAGAATATACATCTAATATTCAACAATTAATTCATGTGATGGATATTTTAATTAAAACATACTGCCACTGAAAGCTAAGGTTATTGGTTGAATCTACTTCGAAGAACCATCGCAGAAATCCATTTATTCTATACGAACATTCATGATTAGTAGCATTGAAATTAAAAATTACCCTATTAAGCCCAAAGATGGAATGATTAAAACGGTGAATATAAGGAAAATGTACGCTTTTCGAATATGTGATTGCGCTTTCCTTGATCTAAAATACTCAACGAAATAGATAAGTCAACATTACATAAAATCGGATTTTGTGGGACATTGTTAATGTCTTAATGTTTTTATAAAAACCAGTTTAAATTTTAAACTTTTAATCAAAATTATCAATTGTTTTTTACTAAAATTATTGCGAGACATAACAATATTACTTAATTATTTATTATTATAATTAAAATTAATATTATAAATTAAAATTAATATTATAAAATTAATATATTAATATATTAAGACATAACAATTTTACTATTGAAAAAAAACTATTAAAGAAAAAACTTTCTTGAATACAAACTACTTACAATAAAATAATATACAAGATTAATATACACAATCTAATATAAATACAATAATATATACAAAGAGGACAAGTCAATTCTAACAATTGCCTGCCAAATAATAATAAATATTATTACTATTATTAATATTATTAATATTATATATAATTATTATATTATGGTAAAAAGCATTTGATCAAACGGAGGGCTGCTATTACGATTGGAGAACACACAAAATTATTGCAAATTGACGTATTTTTATTTTTGTACTTTTTCTGTTTTGATTCGAACCGAGAGGTATACTCTAATAATTATTATATTATTTTACTTTTTTTGAGAGATAATAAAATTTTATTAATATTTTATCTATCATTAATAATAATGATAGATATAACATAGATATGACATACACAACATTATATAATGACGAAAGAAGTTAATTCTAATTATTTAAATGTAAATCCAACATATGAACATAGTTAGTTGAGTTTTGAAACAATTTTTACAAGTCACTGTTCTATATTGAATAAAAAGGTATAAAGGTTGAATCAGATAATAAAACTATACCTATATTATATTGGAATCCAAAATTACATAAAAATCCAATAAAACCTAGGTTCATATGTAGTGCGTTTAAATGTACATTAAAACCACTTTCTGTTTATATGAATAAAATACTTAAAGCACATTTCAACAAAATTTGTATGGTAAATACTGGTATAAAATACTATTTCAGTATCAATTCTACAACGAAATTTTTAGAACAGACAAAAGGAATAAATTTTCAGAATATAAATAGTACGATTTTAGTACGCTTTATACAAATCTAGATTTAGTAGATATTAAAGAAGCGTTAGTAAAATTAATTAATCTTATATTCGGAAAAAGATATACATATATATGTTATAATAATTATAACGCCTATCTAACAAAAATTAAACCATCAAGTAAATATAAATATATGAATAAAATTGAATTAATAGAATCCTTAAATATTTTGATTAATCAAAATTATTTAAAAGTAGGGACATCTATATTTAGACAAGTAAAAGGTGTTCCAATGGGTGGTAATAGTAGCCCAATTAAAGCTGACTTGTTTTTAAGCTTTATAGAATATGAATTTGTTCATAACTGTGTAAAAACTAAATCTAAACAATATAAATATATGAAATATATGTTTCGATACATTGATGATATATGTGTATTTAATTCTAATAATTTTTATTCAATTAGTGAGCACATTTATCCAGAAAGCCTTATTCTTAACAAAACCAATATTAATGATAAAGAAGGTGTATATCTAGATATGAACATTAAATTAACATTAACTAAAACTACTATTAATTTATATCGTAAAGATGACATATTTAAATTTACAAGAAACATATTTTTGCATGAGCATTCATGCATACCATATAATATAAAATATAATACATTAAATAATGAAATTTTAAGAATTGCAACAATTTGTAACGATATTGGTTTTCTTCAAAATCATTTAAATAATTTAATAGATACATATTTTAAACTAGGTTACTATAAAAATAACATCAAGCAGAAAATAGTAAAATATATAAATCAACACAATAATATAAAGAATAAATTTAAAATCATTAGCGGAAAATTTTTATGGATGGATAATAAATAATATACTTTGTATTAGAATAAGATACTATATAACCAAATTTAGGAAATACGTCCTTAGAACGTATTTGGCACCGCGTCTATGTTGGGTAGAGGAATTAGGGGCCGAAACCTGATAGCATAGCAGTTCCTCCTGATGACCTCTAATTCTTATTCTGATACAACGTATGTTATTTATTAGTCAATTCATAAAAATGACTTTTATTTTAAATTTCAATTTTTTTAACTTGATTTAAATTATAGAAAATCTAAAAACAATTATTTATTTTATTAACTTATTAAATTTTGATTTCGCATTATTATGTTTTGTTTATTTTATAATTATATTAAATACGTAGACTCAGTTAGCTGATTTGATTCATAGTTGGATGATAACGTATTTTGTCGAAAAATGCTTATCTTTAGATCATTTTTTAAATTTAAAAAACTTTTAAAAGTGAGTTTTCCATCTACCCTCATCTATCGCAGAGGAATTTTATCAAATACTTGACAGCGTACTATCTGCGGTCCCTTTAAACGATGCATTGGTGTTGGCAGGCGACTTCAATGCTCAACTTTGATGTCATCGAAATCACATTATCTCTAGTGTCGGACCTCATTCTCTTGATAGATTATGTCCTAATAGCGAGTGGCTAATTTCAGAGCTTAATCGTTTGTCGGTTTACACAAGTCACTAATAGAAATGGCACAGCTTATTGGTTGCAACGCCATCTTCTTAAGACATTAATTTCGTGATGAAATATTTGTCCTTTTTTAATATTTTGCTATTTTAAATCCCCCCCAAAGCATTAATGTTTAATAATATATTGCTGTTTAAACAATGAAACAGTATCTAATGTTATAATTTTATTAAGTACATAGACTCAGTTAGCTGATTTGATCAAATCAATTATTACATCTCTATTAGTGAGAAGTAAAAATTTAGTAAAGATCGATAATTTTCATTATATTATAAATATAATAATATATAATATGATATAATATTAATAATATTAATATAATAATATATTATTCTAAAAAATATCCGTAAATTAATCATTACTAAAACTAATTTACGAAATGTATAGAGAACGCACTCAAATTATAACTTGATGGCATAATAAACTAAATAACCTTGTGTGGTGTCTTTCCAAGTGTGATGAATGTCCGATGATAGGTGGCAGAATTGATGACGCCATTTTCAATATTAACGGTGGTAGGATGCCAACAAGAAAAGCACTCAAAAAGGACTTGAATCTCGGCTGCTGATAATTTGATTAAACTAAAGATAAACTTACGTTTGCACCTGTTAGGTCGATAGTTGTTGACAAAATTTTATCAATCGTGTTCAAAATCATTGAAGGTGTTGTCAGTATGATTGATAATATAAATAAAGCTGTATTAATCACAAAAATTCTGCCGTACCATCGAAAACGCTTCGCATTAAGATTCTGCCTATAGGTTTAATAAATCAAGAAAAGTCTTTAAAAATATAATGTTTATGATAATAATCCAATACTAATTTGAAATAGAACAATTATTCGATCGAAAGAAGGATACACTTGGTTAATTTATCAGCTCAATCATACAACCTAGTAAAAACGATAACGACAACGAGCAGTTCGTAGGAACTTTATTATTAAATATTATGCGCTTAACAAAATCCGCAACATTTTGATACTGAAAATTCAATATTTAATTTAAAATTTAATAGGTTTTCGTATCAATTTACAAAAATAAATTACTTATAGTTTTGAATATTGAAGACTTTGTCGCTGATGTGAAGTGATGTTAATGTGTTGAAGAAAGTTTCTACATATATGAACGTTAAGGTACTTTCTCTTAAATCAAATTACTAAATGGCTGCGCATCAACTCGCCGCGGCGAGTTGATACACCGCGCAAATAGTGATAAGAATCGAATTTTTGCATCAACTCGCCACGGCGAGTTGATGCACCGCTCAAATAGCGGTAGGAATCGCCACAGCGGCGAGCTTTTATGGTATTAACATTTTAAATAAATTTGATTTTAGCCCTTATGCCAGGTTCAGTTCGTTTTTTGCTTGGTCAGAGAAAATCAAAATTACTTATCTACGATAATAACCTCTTTAACTCTGATCGAAAATTGGAAAATGGAAATGTGCGATGGCTTTGTCGCATAAGAGATTGTTCTTCTTGATTGGTATTTTTACACGATCATATTTCGAATTTTAATGGCACGAATTTCCTCATTCATATCTCCGTGATTTTTATGATCGTTTTTCGAGATTATAATCTGTTCTTTGTTTAAAAACAATCAAGAATAACAATCTCTAATGCGACAAAGCCATCGCACATTTCCATTTTCCAATTTACGATCAGAGTTAAAGTGGTTATTTTCATAGATAAGTAATCTTGATTTTCTCTGACTAGGCAAAAAACGAACTGAACCTGGTATAAGGGCTAAAATCAAATTTATTTAAAAATGAAAATACCATATCAACTCGACGCTGTGGCGAGTTTATGCAAAAAAGCGATTCTTACCACTATTTGAGCGGTGCATCAACTCCCGGGGCTAAGCTGAAGCTACCAAGCGCGTCCTGTGAGTTGCGGATAAAGGAATTTCCATCATATATGATGGATAACTGCGATATAAGCGGTATCACACCGACGAATAAGCAGTCGTGAACAATCTGCGACGAGGCCACCGCGATGGCAGGATGAAGAATGGCAACTTCGTCCCTATAAAAAGCTGTCTACTCCAAAAGAGTTTGACCTTGTGACATGACAAGTATGCACCGTCATTAAATAAGGGCTGCCAAATGGCTCGTCTTAGCCACAGGTATCCGCGGATATCATTACCCGTTTAGTTTGGCAAACTCTTGAGGTATCCCAGCCCTAAACAAACATGGAGAAGTGAAAGTACGAAAATCGACTGAAACTGGAAAGCCAGCTTAAACACTATGAAGCGTCAAAGTGAACAACATCCAAGCAATAACAATAACTTTAACAAGTTCCCAATCACAACTAATCGACGGTCTAAAAGAGTATAAATTGGTACGTCTAACGTTCGCTCGCTCCTTCTAACTGGTCAGCAAGAATTACTCGCACGCACATTAACAAATAGGTCAATAGACGTGTGTTGTCTAACAGAATGCCGCTTGTCTGATATGGGGTAAATTACGGTGGTGATTTACTACCGTAATTTGAAGAATTGCACACATCTCCCCGCAGTTGCGTATGTCTAATTCAGAGGTCATAAAGAAGTGCGGACAGATTGAAATCATCAACAATACGATTGCACGTCGTCGATGGATGTATGTTGGTCACGTATTGAGGATGGGCGACAACCGACTGCCTAAACTAACGCTTCTTGCTCCACCAACATCATCATAGAAACGTCCTATTGGAGGAGTTAGAAATACTTTCAACAGAAGCCTTGAGCAAATTGCACGACCGTATATATTTCAGAAGACCAACGTTGGATGGCGAACATCCTGTGACAATTGACTGGCTATATTGGAGCGAGTGGCAAGGGAACGAGTAGCTTGGAAGCAAGGAATTTGTTGAGACTTTCTTATTCTTTCTTTTTGTTTCTGATGTTTATATTGATGGCCAATTAGGTCAAGACCTTTAATATTTTATTTTTATTGAAATACTGGAAATAAAAAAATAAGTTAAAATATTAATTGTTTATTAAAAAAATTTATTAATAATATTAAGTAAAAAATAATATTATAAACTTCATTAAAAAGTTCTGATTATAATAAACTGATTGAAAAGAACTGCCAAGTCGAAATTACAAAATAAAAATTTAGTCTCTTATATTCTCTGGGATGGCTCACAGTCAATTAGTTACATTTGAGCCGAAAGCAATTCTACATAATAAAATAATATAAAAGTAATAAAAGTAATCAAATATTTGCTTATTTTTATTAATTCATAAATTTAAATTCAGAATTTTTAACAATTCAAAGTAAAGTTATATTTCACCATTGAAAGTGGTTAAGTTTACCAATGAATTTATTTTAACGAAGCAAAGAGGTACATATATTCTTATTAAACAAATACCATACAGCATTTACAAACAAATACTGAACAGAAATACTATACATTTTTTTCAAATTCTAAATAACAGTAACTGTCTAAAAATCAATTTTTCAATAAAACACATTTCGTCTGGTTTCCATAAACCAGACGAAATGTGTTTCGGCTGGTTTTAATTTTCTAACTATCAACTAAGATAGATTATTTCGTAACTAATTGTTATGCAGTAAAATATTATTTGACTAGTATTAACTGAGTACTTATAAATAATATTAGTACTTTTGAAGTTAATTTCTTAAATTGTTAATTTGAAGTTAATTTGTTACTGAATACTCAAATGATTTATTCTAATTATCAAAATGAACATGAAATAAAATGACTTTTAACCCATCGATTAGATTGAATACAATGTAATAATGCAATAATGTAATTATACAATGCAATGCTTGATCCATATTTATGGTACAGTGGTAATATAGTAATTATTTTAATTGGCAGGGCATGCCAATCATAATTCCATAATATAATTGATACAGAACTTATGCAGTAATTAATAAATATAACAGTTTAACTAAATATAATTTAAGCATCGATTTAAATTCATTTTTAATTATCTGACTTGCTTTCAAATTTAACAGATTATCAAATATTTAGAGTAAAATTTGAGTTGTATTAAATTTCTTAGTGATTGAATTGTATTATTAACACAATACTCATGCTCTTACCATAATATATTATTCTTTTTAGGCGCATATTTGATAGTCCAAGCTTTATAATTTGGTATATTGTTTTGGGATGGATATATTTCTATTTCGTCAGGCTGTATTTCTTCAATACTGGATTTATGCGATAGTAGCGCTTTAAATCTTTCACATATTTTATATGATCTAAGCACTTTAAGAGCTCTGCAAATCAAAAAAAATATTTGCTTAATCCTCAAATTTTGTATACTTTTGAGCAGATTGCTCATTCTCAAATTGTACAAAGATAATGCCCGTAGGTTTTGTTAGAGCTTCTTTTGCGGTTGAATCTAATAAAGCTGCATGTTTATCCAATTGCCTTCTATAGAATTGGGAAGCATCAGACTAAAATGAATATTATAATTTTAAATTAAATTTGACTAAATATTAAATATCTTAAAATATCTTAAATTTAATGTTAAATATCCTGTTAACATAAATATAGAGAAAAAATTTATAAAGATGAAAACATATAAAGATGAAAACATATAAAGATGAAAACATATAACGATGGAAATATATAAAGATAGAAATATGTCAAAATTAAAATATATAGATCAGATCAGGTTGCTGAGTCGAAGTCTTTATAAATTAAACATAATGATAAATAATAACAAAATAATAAAATCACAAATAATAAATAATTTTATATTATATTTCATATAACTTATCAGATTAAAATTTAAAATTGAAATTTAAAATAAAAGTCATGTTTATGAATTGACTAATAAATAATAGACGATGTATCAGAATAAGAAATATAGGTCATCAGGAGAAATTATGATGAAAGGTGAAAAATGTGAAATATTTTACATGAAAGATGTGAATATATAAAAATTATAAGAAGGTGTAAATCTTAAATAATCGGAGTTTCAAGTTATTGTGTTATTCAGACTATATTTTATTTCAATGTTTATGCCGAATTCTGTATCTTACTCAAATGCATCAATTTTTATTCTTTTCGTTTGTAAAAAGTCTGGCATTTTAATGGCTTTTGATGTAATTAATTTAGCTGATGTACATAGGTGTGCGTATGCCTTAAATTAGAACTATTGATGCACTGTTTGATCTTTAACTATAAAATTAAATCAATTTGTTGTAAATCAATTCACATTGAGAAGATAATGACTATAAAAGAAACTCATTAGCATTTCGTTAGGATATTTTTATTATACAAATCAAATTAAAAAGTTTAAATATTTTCAAAAGAAATTAATACAAATCAAAAACGATAATCAAAATTTAAATATTTTTAAGTGAACGTCTCTAAGGAACTTACGTATTTAATCTGTTTGCAGCAATGGCATGTTATTTTGGCAAAATAATAACCACAACAGCAATGATAAACCAATCCCGCGTCTCCGAATTGCTCTTCAAGTTTATCACATCCCTTGCAAATTAATTTAAGTTTTACACTAAAAAGAAAATTGGTCATTTTTAAAAAATTAATTTTTTTAATTAAAAATAATTTTTATTAAGAATCTTTAATTTTAATGATACTTTACTGACAGGAATTAATAAAGGTTTATTTTCGATAATTTAGTTTATTTTGTCCTCTTGAAATATATCATGTTTTTACAATAAATCGATAGATTTTCTTATCCAGCAATGTATCTATCGCCTGTAAATCTCTATCACTCGTTTATTTAATTTATCGATCCTAAAGTATTATAAACGATGTTTTATAATTCCTTAAACAGAAGAAATATTGTATATTCCTTGAATATAAATTCCAAAATGTCAATTCAAACATTGAGAAGCGATTGCTTCTCAATACTAGAAAATCTTAATTTTAATTCAATCTCCTCAAAAAGTGTTTGTTAAGTGAATCAAATGGAAACTAAAGTATATTAATAAAATAATTAATATTTGAATATTAATAACTTAATATTCAAATAACACCATCACCTTGGTGTTATCAGAGATTTTCTATTCAACAACGGATACTAGGTAGCTTGGGCTCTTTCAACATTCACACAAACGAGCATTGTAATTTGTTTATTTGTTATAAGAGATGCGACAAAATTTATAGATTCATTTAATTTAAAAAAGACTATCTGTTTTTCTTATTGGTCATTAATTCAGATACGTTATTTGTAAAACGTTTTTGTAAAACACTTTTCAAATGTTAATTTTAACGAAAAAATGTACGAGACGAATTTCCCTTTTAGCAAAAAATTAGCCGACAAATAAGAGATGATTGAGTTGTCAAGGTAATTGATAAAAAAATATTTTTAATATTTGCGATTAAACAAGAATTAACCTAATTTTTACGGATCATTTAAAGGTTTTATTAACAAAAATACATTCGTATTAAATCCATATTGTTGTATTAATTTGTATCAATGTAATATATATAATATAATTTATGATAAATAACTTATTTAATTATCTAATTATATAAAATATCTTTTTATTTTTATAGTCATTCATATTTTTATTATATTAACGATGAATACTCTAAATATACTATTTAATTATATAAAATAATTACTATTAAATAAAGATACTATTCAATTAGATGATATTTTATAGAATATTGTATAAAATAGAATAAACTATATGATTAAATAAAAGTTAAAAACGAAACTTTTCGTTCAAAAATGCGATATCAATAGTTTTAGTAAGTTTAGTGAAAAAACGTTTTTGTATAAAAATAATTAAAGACTAAATATTTAAATAATTAAATAATAAAACTATTATATTAACATTCTATTAATTAAAATTAATTCTATGTTAAAAAACATTGTTTCATGCATATGGGCTTTATATATGGGCTTCACAAATTCGGTCTTTCATTGTCAAATGTTGCATCGATGTTATATGCATCATACGCATTGATTTCGTTACAGATTCTGCATAGTATTGATTTCACAAATCTCGCATGGGCATCGATATAAGACGTCCCTTCATTCTTGATAAATAGCATTTATAGGTGTGCACAATTTGTGCGTAAATTTGTACAATAGGATTTCTTTGGGGACATGTGAAATCAGGCACCTGATTCAGTTCTTTAGTGACAACTTGCGAAGAAAAAATGGATTGAGAACCATTTCTGAAGTATTTCGTGTATAATAAATGAAGAAATTATATATTTTAAGATTAGTTGAACATTGATTTTGGCGTATCACACGGATAAACTAGTGCTGGTGTTATTAGTCAACGTGTTTAATTTTACAACTTCAAGTTGTATAGCGCCGCACTACAAATAGAAAATATACAACCGTACAAATTACAGAGTAAATACGAATTATTGAAGTAATTCGTAAATACGAAACAAAAAATCAATTTAAGAAACAAGCAACTTAAGAAACAAACAATCAATTTAAGAAACAAACAATCAATTAAAAATACAGTGGATTGTTCGTTACTCTAACGAACAATCCACTGTATTATAATAGTTGATAAATATTATAATAGTTGATAAATCTAATCAACTATTAATGGAGTGATATCTATCTTTATTTTGGTTGCTACGATTTGAAGAAATGCATAGATATTTCTAAGTAAATTATATGGTTTAGATTAAATATTCTCACTTACCCTTGTTCTATAGTCTTATCCAATCTCCAAATATCATACGCAATTGCAATGTCCACAATCTGTTCATTCGGTAATTGATCCCTATTTAAAATTATAAATAGTTTTATCTGTAATATTTGAATACTTTATGATTTCTTGAATGGTTTCTTCTGAGCAGTATTCAGCGGGAACATTTTTGAACACCAAGGCAGTTTTCGAATGCTTAAACAACAATGAATTTCGAATTTCAAACGAAAGTTTCAAAATTCCTCCCAAACGGTTTTATCATCAAATCAGTTTATCTCTTTTGATCATATAAATAACCGCAGAATTTTTATCACAAAGTATTCGCATGTAAAATAGTTACTTTTTTAACTAAAAAAGTAATACATCTATTTATCATTGAATGATCTATTCATCATTGAATAGAACGTGATGACAATATATTTAGATCATCGATATATTTTATATCTTATATATTAGATATATATTATATATATTATATATATTATAATATTAATACTTAATAATAATACTTAATTATAATATAATTATAATAATTATAATACTTAATTTTAATATATAATATTATAATACTTTTTATCACAAAGTATTCGCATGTAAAATAGTTACTTTTTAGTATATAAATAAGATACATCTATTGATCATTGAATGATCTATTTATCATTGATCATCTATTGACCTAATCATCAAGAACGTGATGACAATATATTTAGATAATCGACATTTAATATTTTATATTATTATGATTTAATATTTATAAATATTTATGCAACATAATAAGCATTTTGAGAGAAACGTCGAGCAGACAACAAATGTTTTAAATAAAATTTGCCTCTTTCTTTCGGTTACTAGTAATATTCAACAATCTTCTATATGGAATCTTCTATAGATCCCGAAATACCGCTTCAAATGCAATATATATATTATATTCTTCTGGTTGTGGCACGACATTATCCTCACAGATATTGTTCCAATTATTGATATAGCGTGAAGCTCATGTATCAGCCTGGATGGGTTTTATCAGCTGCTGATAAGACCAACTTAGGCTGATTAGTAGCGTCCTGCTATATTAAGACGATACTGTCATACCACAACCAGAATAACTTTCAATTATATTTTGTTAATTATTATTAACAAATAAATTTATAAATTTTAATTAATTTTGTTGTAAATTTACAATTCCTTATTTTACACATTTAGTAAAATTACAATAATTACAATTCCCCAATGCATTCACTCTCTTATCGCTAATATGCAAAAATACAGATATTGGGATTCCATAACCGTGATACAAATCTTAGAGTGCTTGTTGCATCTATGGGGACGCAAATATGGCTGTAGAACCGTATTGAAGACTCTTGACTTTTATTTTAACTTTATTTTGACTTAATTTTAATGCTAATTATACACTCACTTATCGCTAATATGCAAAAATTAAGATAAATATCAAGTTAATTCGTGAAAAATTCGTAATGATAACACATACACGATTTTTATTCGTTATATTTCCAGCATACGCAAAATGCAGTACTGTTAAAAGTCCAATAATACCCGCAACTGCATTAACAATTATCGGGCCCCAAAGGTAATTTGATCTATAAAAATACGATTTTATGTAAAGCATAAATAATAATGCTTGACGGTACCCAGCAGGCAGGTTTGAGATCGTTGAAAATCCAAACGATGATTGGTTTCCATCTAAATAAAGATGCAAACATTATACCGATTCTATAAAGTTGAAGCTTTTACGACCATAACAACTTGATAATTACAAGGTAACATGGTGATGTAAGTTTTTGTGATACAAACCTACGTATTTGTCATTGGCATCAAAATGACACTCAGCTGTCAGAAGGTGTCCCTGACGATATTAATAATAACAAATGTCTTATAAAAACATTTTTATCAAGTCAGTTGTAGCCTACAATGAGTGTTTGTTTGGCACTCTTATGTATAAGTCAGTCATACATTTTTATTGAAATCTGGATGATTTTTATATCGTCCACAATTTTCGCACGCACTGTTGTCTATATAGTATATATAGGATCACCTATATATACTATATAGTACCGCCTATATATGTGATTTAATAATCAATTTTAATCAATAGTCAATTCACAAATTAATAATCAATAGTCAATTCATAAAAATGACTTTTTAAATTTCAATTTTTTATTTTAACTTGATTTATATTATAAAAAAATCTTATAACAATTATTTATTTTATTATTTAATTATTAAATTTTGATTTAGCATTATTATTATGTTTTGTTTATTTTATAATTATATTAAATACGTAGACTCAGTTAGCTGATTTGATTTGTTCTACTGACATGTTATTATTGACCTGTGGACTTTGTTTTCCCGGTAATATGACCTCTGTCAGAAATACTGAAACTATGTATTATTGGTTACGACTTTACTATTATTTTTTCTTATTTTCAAACAAGTTTGATGAATTATTAAATTTTAAAAAGGGGAGAAATAATAATAATTTTTATTTATTAAAATATTTTGAATTTGTATGTAAACTTACTTAGTGTGCCTTGAAAATTTATAGGAAGAACGATTGCAATTGTAAGTATACACAAAATCCCACTATACACTAAGAGATGGAGTTGAAAGTAAAGAAATACACTTGAATCAGGTCCACATTTCTCTCCGATTTCTCGAAGTCTAATAGAAATTTACAATTATCAAGCACTTAAAGCTGAAAGCATTTAGTTAGATGTATTATTCATACTTACGAAAGCCGCAATGTTTTCCAAATAACAGTTAGCGGATTCTTTAAATTGAAGATTAGTTTGAAAAGCGCAATTTGGCAGACTTACCAAGTCGGATATGTTTAGGTATGCAATACTCTTAGGATGACTTATATAGCGGTAGATACTAAGGAATACCTTTCTTAGAACAGGTCTTAGTCAAAAATTGTAAACTTACCTATTTCCGGATGATTCAACATCTTGATCGCGGATATGGCGACGGATCAAGAGAAATGCAAGTAATGATGCCTAAATAGTTACAACTAATAAATAATGAAAGATGAATAAACTAATAAATACTTATATTGGAATATATTGGAATCGGGATTATACAATAATTGTTAATTGGCATTCTGTGTCGTGTGCCGGAGGAATGAAAAACTTTGATAAGGAGAAGGAAGCTTATCGATGCTAGAGAAGGTAGAAAGGATGAAGACACTGGAACATTTGGAGAAGAGAAGAGCAAGGTTAAAGATGATGCATACACATGTTGGTGAACGTCGTGTATAGGGATACGGACCTTACAATATTTGTCGTTGTATCCATGTCGCGAGACCCGTCATACAAGTGGGCGCTACCTTAACAGGTATGTTTAAATACTGGAATTTTATAGAACTCCAGTATATTAGATTAATTATATTAGATTAACTTCAGTACAAATTGTGTTCACTATCGGTTGTAAATTGGAAGTCAAGGCCAGGCGAATGTGATGAGCAATACACACCGAACATTATAGACATATTGTTCGGTGTAATGGATATAGATAGACATAAAAGAAGTGATACAACAAAATTTGAGGATTTCTGGGATACCCTACTATTCGATTTACAAACTGACATTGAACTCGATCGATTTGTGCAAAGTTCACAGGAGTCTGCTCCTAGAATGCTGGAAGGCCATATTGGAGAATATGAAAAAGCATTAGGTTAAAAAGTGAGCAGCACCATCGAAAAAGAGTAATCCCTGCTTTTGGGCGCGCAAGGTTGCGATCGATACTTTCGAAGCCTTAGTTCGATATGAAGGGTGATTAGGCCATTTCGAGGTCAGTACGACTTCAAGATACAAATAACTTGAGTCGAATTCCATCGGAGTCTTTTCATAAAGAAGTTTATCGAACCGAAGAATATGGCCGTATTTGCGGAACTTAAGGGCTTGTGATTTGGAAAAATCACAAGCTATGATTTATGATAAACTTTATCATAAGCTTTATGATAAACTCTATTTTGAGGATCAAAATAAGGTTTAACAGAAGAAGCATACAACAGATGTTTATGTTACGTTATAGTTTGATGAGACTATATATATAGTTATATATATCATAATATAAAATAATAAGTATAATATACTTTAATAATAAATGTACATAAGATACAAAAGAAAACAAAAGTCTGAAACAATAAATTATTTATTATCGAATCGGCGTAATATTTCCTTAATCTCTTTATATGTTTTGCTGTAAATGGTCTTTTAGTTTTTAATATTATTAGGTTTATTTTCTCTAGTCGAACAAGCAACTGTAATTAAAGTTAAAATTACCGCAAAAAAGGACAAGTTAAGAATTAGATTGTCTACAATTGATTGGTACCCAGTATTTACTCCAAAGCTTGTGTCATTCGATGTTTGTGAACCACAAACAATATTCTCGCTCATCTAAAATCTAAAGCTTACATTTCAGTTGCGTAGAGATAGATCAAGATTAGAAAGCGATTGATAACAACTTCTTTATTAAAAAAATATGATTTTCGTTTGCAACCGAAATTATCAGTCCTTTATTGTATATTTACTTAAAATGTAGTTATAAGTAAAACCTTAAAAGTAAAATCAACGTATTTTTAGATCTATTTTGCTCAAATTCCATTTAACAAAATTAAAGCTTACATTTATTTACCTGGTTTCTTTGTAATACTACAAAATATAAAGAAATAATCATGTGCATTCAATAGCTGATGATAGTATATTGCATCTAAAGTGTGTTTTAAAGATCAATACTGATCATTTGACATTAGTATAAATAGCAAACGGCTCAATATTCTTTCAATTTTAGTCCATTGCTGTGCTTTCCTGACATGCGTTTTCTCTTGTAAAGAAATCTATCGTAATGGAAACAATTCTAATTGCTTAATCCGATTACATTTGAACTTTCTAACGATCGTAATGGCACGGAAATATTTTATAGCCAAAGTTCAAATTGCTTTTTTTGTTTCTATAAAAATTTACAATACTCAAATCAAGATTATACTGCTTCGTTGTTTCAACCATTAGATCGTCTTCATCTCCAGCAACATCAGCCGACAAATCAACAACCAAACCAAACTCAAGAACATCTTTATGCATCCGAACTTGTACAAATGCAGACATTGGGATTCCATAGCCGTGATACTAATCTGGAAGAGCTTGCTGCATCTATGGGGGACGCAAAAATGGCTGTGGAACGTAATGAAGATTTTGATTGATTGACTATAGTTTTAATTGATAATTAAGGTTCATAGTTGTTCCAAAGGCCGAAGTGTTGGACTCCTCCTTTGTAAATCAAGTATTGAAATTCTTGCATTATATCAAAGCGCAATTGGGTGTAGCTCTGTATAACTGGAAGGCATACAATCTGGAATTCAGATCATGTATCTTGTTAATGAGATGTTTGCCTGAGGCAAATTATGTATTTGTGCTAGGATATTTTGATGTCTTTTTGTTTCTTGTTGTGGTAATGTAGGCGTGCGCCGGCATGCATTTACCACGTAAAAATAAATCTTTTTTATCTGATTACAATATAAAAACGGCGACGGAGATAAATAAAGATCAATATAAAAATTGAGATCTTTATCAATATAAAGATCAATACGTTTTCTCTATAAAAATCTATAAAATTATGATTTAGATAGGTCATCTGTAAATGACCTAAAGTATACAGTCATTTAATCAGTCGTGTTTTTGTTTTTATACATGTTTTGATATCTTGCTTCCTTTGTTCTATGCAAAATCATTTTCGTTTCAAATATTGTTTTAAGCCTAATTCCCTCAGTAACTTTATTTAATATTAATATTAAATTTATGTACTTTGATTATACCACTTATTGACGATGCATGGATCAATATGAATAATTTAACCTTTCTAATATTAATATTATTTTAATTAATATTAAATTATTATTAAAATTAACAAAACTTACCACGTAGTAAATACGGCTACCCTATAAGAGTCAACATCCACTGGTTGTACATATATATATATATATATATATATATATATATATATATATATACTGGTCATCTGCTACTAATTTTAAAAGCATTTGTATATTCAAATTGAATTCACAACTATGATATTAAACTAATATTTAATCCCTCATTGACTATGCAAATAACATGCTAATATTCTTAAGAGCAAACTCAATTGATTTTTCCAACGTTACAAATTACAGAGAAATGTTCTGTATTATACTTGATAATCAAATTTCATCAGAGGAAATACGGCATTTGCCCCTGCTATGTTGAGTCGAGGAATATGGGTCGAAATATGATAACATTGCAGTTCCTCATAATGACCTCTAATCTTTATTCTAATGCATCGTATGTTATCTGTTAGTCAATTCATAAAAATAAAGTTTATTTTAAATTTCAATGTTTTATTTTAACTTGATTTAATTTATATAAAATCTTATAACAATTATTTATACTTATTTATCATCTAATTATTAAATTTTGATCTATCGATTTAGCATCATTAATTTTATTTATTTAGCTTTATTTATTTTTATTTATTTTAATAAATAATAGGGAACGAGTAATTATTAATAACGAATAATTATTTAAATAATTATTTATTATAATTATATTAAATACGTAGACACAGTTAGCTGATTTGATAGGTTAGAAATTAACTGTAATTCAATTCCTCATTTACTAAGCAAATAGCATGCTAATAATCTAGGGAACAAACTAAATTGATCTTTCTAACGCTACAAATTACAGAGAAATTAAGATGTTCTGTACTTGAATTATTGTGATTTAATGAAATGAGAAATCCAGTGTGAAATAACATCTAATTAGCAGCCTTAGATAAGTATCTAAAAGAAGACAATCTTTAACTAGAATAAAAATTTCAAATATAAAAAGCATTTGAGAAATAACGTACTTTCTCAAAAATTCTTAAATCGAAATAAGTTACAAGGTGTATAGTATTATATAAAAAGGCTATTTACGATGATAACATTAGTTGAGGA
The DNA here is from genome assembly GCA_012934845.2 of Pomphorhynchus laevis. Classification (NCBI taxonomy): domain Eukaryota; kingdom Metazoa; phylum Acanthocephala; class Palaeacanthocephala; order Echinorhynchida; family Pomphorhynchidae; genus Pomphorhynchus; species Pomphorhynchus laevis. The sequence goes on from WNNJ02002755.1 coordinate 189,929, forward strand.
AACAAATTATAAGTCACAGCACACACATTTCTATAACGTTCCCTATATTTAACTGCGTAAAATTTAGGAAAGAAATATTGTTAGAGGAAATTTAAGTGAAAAAAAAACACGATGACATTTTAGCTCTGAACTATTTTAGAGTTATTAAAAAAACTCCACGCATGTTTTGTCATAATTGCATATTACATTTGCGGTTTAAAAGTATTACGCCTATTTAAAGAAATCTGAAGATGATCACTTATGATTATAAAATTCAAATGTTTTATTGTACAACAATATTATTTATTAAAAAAGGATTTATTTTTAAGTGGCAAATGCGTGCCGGTGCACGCTTACATGACCACTACAAAACAAAAATGTAAATCATGTGTCGAGAAGGTGGGAACGGAGGAGACATTTGAATGTGATAAAATTGGATAGCGGCGGACGTCGAGAAGGAGCTGATTCTAGGCGAGTGGGGCGGCGACGAGGAAGGATCGTAGACCGTAGTTGTTAGAGTAATTGGGAATGCGGAGTAAGAGGGAATTATGGGAACGTAGCGATAGAGAGAGGTGAGACAAGTGTCGTCTAAGAAAGAGAGGTTGATGAACGTTAAGAGGCCGACAGCGATGAGACGAAAAGTGACGATATGGCAGAGTTGAATGCGGATGTAGATGGCGGGCCAGGCGAGCTGAACAAAATATGTGGATGTGTGGTCAAAGAAACGGAGATGTAAGATCACTCAAATGGCGGAGTAGATGATGTGTTTTAGGGGTAGAATGATGGATTTTGGAGAATTGACGAAAATGCTGAGGCAGTAATCGATTTTAGGGAAGATAAGCGATGAAAGAAGATACAAAGAGCAAAAGTCGATAAGGGGGCGGATACGGCGTACGTCACAGAGAATAAGGTTGGACAAGCATACCATGTTACGGACGAAGGGTTTAAGAGAAAGGTGATCGTCGAAATGGAATCCTAAGAAAGTGAGATTGTAGACTATGGGGATGAATGATGAGGCAAAATATATAAGATGAGATATGTTAGGTTGACGGGAAAGGATCCGCATTATTTTGGACTTATATGGGTTTAGAACGAGACGAAGATGGGAGAGACGATTGTAGATAGAAAAAAACAGTTGGATGCAGAAATTGCGATATTGTGTATGCGATGGGCGTGTTCATGATCATATATGAGGATGTCATCGGCGTATTGCATGACATTAAATGGGTAAGGCTTGATAAACGGAGAGAGATCGCTAAGTATAATAGAGAAAAGCCGAGGACCTACTACTGAACATTGTAGAACCTTAATATACGACTATCAGTCACTGAACCTTGTGGAACTTTAATTCACGACTTTCAGTTACTATATATACGATCAAGAATTTTGCCAAAAATCGGAGTTCGATTATAAGCAGAGCAGACTTCGTTATCACTCCTAGACGATCTGATGGTAGCCGGCAGCACTCATCAGTAGGGTGAACTACCATCAGTCGTTTCGGCTGCCTTGTGATTTATTTAAAAGGCATCCTCGGAGATGCCTTTCAAATATATCACAAGGCAGTCGAAACGACTGATGATAGTTCACCCTACTGATGAGTGCTGCCGGCTAACATCAGATCGTCCAGGAGTGATAACGAAGTCTGCGTTGACTCTAGTAGAATTTAAAGAAATGTCAAATTAGTGTCATAAATAATATAGATTATAAAATCATTGATCAAATTATAATCTTAGTAAAATTTGAACCATATATTCAAAAATAAATCCTACATTTTACAAAACTTCAATAATTAGTGGCCCATACTAGATCATAATCTTCTTTGTTAATTTCATTTTATTATTTTGTTTATGCTAAATTCTTCAGTTTATTCATTTCTCTTTATTAATTAATATTTTACATTGATCGTTAATAAAAGTAATTTACAGACTAATAAACCAATAACATTTCAGATCAAACTCATAAATTCGGTTTTGTTAAATTCGATACTAACTTCGTATAACACAGAATTTAAAGGTAACTTAAAAAATATATGCTAGTTTGATAGAAATATGTTTATTGACCAAAAAAATCAGGAAACGATATTAAATCGTAAATTTTTAGATTAAATGAGCACTAATTGCTGCGATTTGTTTTATTTCGGATTCAACATGCTTAATCCGAAATATGTCTTATTTTGCTTTTAGAATTTAGCATTTAACTTTATAAAAATTCAACACATATAGTTTATTTTTAAAAGATGTAGCTTAATAAAAATTTTCAAATTCCAAATTGAATTGTCGGTGGAATAACATGGACAGACATAAAATGGCACAGATATATTATTAAACATTTTCTCGTCAATGCAAGGAAATTATATTTTTATATAAACTATTCTTAGTGACTGCCTAAACAACGGCTTAATAAGAAAAAATCCGCTTACGAATTGAAACGCTGCAAAATATCTTTTGGCTAAATCGCTAGTCAATCTTAAAGTTTTTAAAATAAAAAATGCATCTTCAATTATGCTTTTAGATACCTTAAAATACTCGGAAATTTTCGATTTATAATTTATTAAACAAAATATTATTAATATTGTGTCAAATATTATATCAAAATATTATATCAACATATTTGCAATTATTCAATGCCAAAATCTCGAACTGTAAGTCACAACCCAAATTCGGACAATAAGCTCTTAAGTTCAGACAATAAGCGATAGCATAGCAATCCAGCCTGATGAATCAAATCAGCTAACTGAGTCCACGTATTTAATATAATTATAAAATAAACAAAACATAATAATGCTAAATCAAAATTAAATAATTAAATAATAAAATTAATAATTGTTTTTAGATTTTCTATAATTTTAAATCAAGTTAAAATAAAAAATTGAAATTTAAAATAAACGTCATTTTTATGAATTGACTGTTGATTATTAATTTAATCAATTATGAATTGATTAAATTATGAATGATTTGTGAATTGACTATTGATTAAAATTGATTATTAAATCATATATAGGCGATACTATATAGTATATATGTGATCCACAGGTCAATAATAACACGTCAGTAGAACAAATCAAATCAGCTAACCGAGTCTACGTATTTAATATAATTATAAAATAAACAACCGAGTCTACGTATTTAATATAATTATAAAATAAACAAAACATAATAATAATGCTAAATCAAAATTTAATAATTAAATAATAAAATAAATAATTGTTAAGGGATTTTTATAATTTATATCAAGTTAAAATAAAAAATTGAAATTTAAAATAAAAGTCATTTTATGAATTGACTAACTGAGTCTACGTAGACTCAGCTAACTGAGTCTACGTATTTAATATAATTATAAAATAAACAAAACATAATATTGCTAAATCAAAATTTAATAATTAAATAATAAAATTAATAATTGTTTTTAGATTTTCTATAATTATATCAAGTTAAAATAAAAAATTGAAATCTAAAATAAAAGTCAGTTTATGAATTGACTAATAAATAGCAGACGTTGTAATTCCATACACCCTATAGGGTGTATGGAATTGGATATCATGAAGGAAGGATTCTGTAGCTGGTTTTCAATGCGAAAGTCACCTCGTGTGACCTAGCAACTATTCGTTACATAAATAAGAATCCATCAAAGGATCACCAGACACCCTATAGGCTGTAAGGATCACCAAACACCCTATAGGGTGTATGGAATTGGATATCATGAAGGAAGGATTCTGTAGCTGGTTTTCAATGCGAAAGTCACCTCGTGTGACCTAGCAACTATTCGTTACATAAATAAGAATCCATCAAAGGATCACCAGTCCCGATTCCAATCGATCTTCATGATCTCAAACGGTAAAATCTATAATAAGCATGCCAGAGAAGCATCTCGGACAATGCAGTTTCTGGATATCATGATGGAAGGTTTCATATACTGTGTGAAATCTGGTAATCCTGGATTCGTAGCCTAGCAGTCAAGAGCGCAAGCCAAGTACGGAGAGCGACAGCTCGAATCTCGGATAAGTCAAATTTCAAAAGACGAAGAGTTGGTAGTCAGCCTTCTGACGAGCCCGGGGCTACCAACATGTGGCAAAAAGCGGGCGAAACGAAAACGGTTGTGTCAATGGCGCCGTTAGTAGTCAGGGTGTATGGAATTGGATATCATGAAGGAAGGATTCTGTAGCTGGTTTTCAATGCGAAAGTCACCTCGTGTGACCTAGCAACTATTCGTTACATAAATAAGAATCCATCAAAGGATCACCAGTCCCGATTCCAATCGATCTTCATGATCTCAAACGGTAAAATCTATAATAAGCATGCCAGAGAAGCATCTCGGACAATGCAGTTTCTGGATATCATGATGGAAGGTTTCATATACTGTGTGAAATCTGGTAATCCTGGATTCGTAGCCTAGCAGTCAAGAGCGCAAGCCAAGTACGGAGAGCGACAGCTCGAATCTCGGATAAGTCAAATTTCAAAAGGCGAAGAGTTGGTAGTCAGCCTTCTGACGAGCCCGGGGCTACCAACATGTGGCAAAAAGCGGGCGAAACGAAAACGGTTGTGTCAATGGCGCCGTTAGTAGTCAGGGTGTATGGAATTGGATATCATGAAGGAAGGATTCTGTAGCTGGTTTTCAATGCGAAAGTCACCTCGTGTGACCTAGCAACTATTCGTTACATAAATAAGAATCCATCAAAGGATCACCAGTCCCGATTCCAATCGATCTTCATGATCTCAAACGGTAAAATCTATAATAAGCATGCCAGAGAAGCATCTCGGACAATGCAGTTTCTGGATATCATGATGGAAGGTTTCATATACTGTGTGAAATCTGGTAATCCTGGATTCGTAGCCTAGCAGTCAAGAGCGCAAGCCAAGTACGGAGAGCGACAGCTCGAATCTCGGATAAGTCAAATTTCAAAAGGCGAAGAGTTGGTAGTCAGCCTTCTGACGAGCCCGGGGCTACCAACATGTGGCAAAAAGCGGGCGAAACGAAAACGGTTGTGTCAATGGCGCCGTTAGTAGTCAGGGTGTATGGAATTGGATATCATGAAGGAAGGATTCTGTAGCTGGTTTTCAATGCGAAAGTCACCTCGTGTGACCTAGCAACTATTCGTTATATATATATATATATATATATATATATATATATATATATATATATATATATATATATATATATATATATATATATATATATATATATATATATATATATGTTTTACTTGGATCCGCTAATGTTTTGGGTTGAAAAGAGTGGATCGTAACACCGAAAGGACAACATCTTTGCTGATTACGAAATCATTCAGTTAACAATTTATTTGAATATCAATATGTGCTGGTGGGTGTACAATCGTTGACTTGGCATTTATTGACTTTATCCTACTACGAAAAATCTGTTTATCAATTTCGTCGAACATTAGTGCTTTCAATGCATTTTTTGGAGACCCGTATTGATCGTGTAGAAAATAAAAGGTTTATTTTGACGTTTTGTTCTTGATAAGCGTCCTTTGATTATAATGTTTAAGTACTTTTTAAGCATCTGGCGTCTTAGATGAGTTAATCGTATTTCTTCTAACTCAATATTTGTAATCTTCATACCATTTTCAAAAACCGACATTAAAAGTCAGTTTTTGAAGATGGTATTAAATGTTACGTTCGAATGCAACAATTTTCAAGTGATAAATTAATCGATTTTTTATATCATTTACTTCTAATTAATCTTCATTTACTTCTGTTTAATAATAAAAGATAAGTCCTCTAATAATATCAATAGGGAGTCTACTATTATATATATTCTGTTATGTTAGATGAGCTGTCCAGGATATTTGTCTACAAAAAGGATTATACTAATAATTATATATTCCTCAATATTATTTTCAGCGATATTTAATCAATAATATTTAAAAACATATTACTGTATAGATGACAACATCTACGATTATGTATATAATTGAAAATATCAGAAAACAACAGCTATATATAATCACGGATCTTGCAAAAACCGAAGTTTGATTACATGCAGAGAAGACCTTTTTTATATATATGGCAAAAAACCATTGATGAATGCAATGATTATTGCATTCAAGTATAATAGAAATTCAATGCGCATTTCGAGTATCCATTGTTTACAATTTATATCATCTTAATCTATTAAATTAAAATATAATTTAATTTTATATAACAAAATAAAATGACCAAACATTTATCGGGCTTACTGACAAATGAGTAACTAACAGAGAATGCTTTGAAGATTAAAATATATGCTATCAGGATCTCTAAAAGTTCGCGTCTAAACATTTACAACATGAACTGCCATAAATAACTGCCGATTGTGCTTTTGGTTAAAATCTCCCTTCTATAAAAAGGTTTAAATTCCAAAAGGTATCATGTACTAAGCTGTATTTTACGATATATAATATTACAATTAATTTTATAATTGTTGACTCAATATGACTCATTTCGTTGCATCATCGCGACAAAATCAAGTGAATAAAATCAAGTGTGAGGTAAAAATAATCTTTTTATGAACACAGAAACAAACAATCAAATATTGTTGTTAAAATGGGTACCATCGTGAGCAATAATAATTTTGTAATTGCAATGTCAGTGATATTGGTGATAGGTATAATTGGCTCAACCGTGTTCACTATCCGCGTTTGTTTTAAACGATGGAGAAGGCTAAAATCTTCAACACAACAGGAAATCGATACAATTCGGCATAATCGTGAACTTGCACACATAAGAAATCAGCATAATCAAGAGAGTAGTCAGCGTATGGAATTATACGAAAGACTGAGAAACAAATACAATTTAAGAAAAGATAATATATCTCGCTTTTAACATTATTATCAGCTGCTTTTATATTTGAGGTAAATATACGTTTTGCAATTTGGCACTTGTTTTGATTGAACTATAATAGAAAATATAGCACATTTTTTATTATCCTGGTTGTATTGTAACCTTAATCCATATTTCATTAATATGAATTAATCAGGGTTGTATTGTAACTCTCATTTTTCAATTGTATTCGAATTATATATACTTGAGGTAAAGGTAATTTTATTATTACATTTTAAAGTCTTAACGGCTGTGTAGATTGTTCAAAAGAAAGAATTTTTTTATTACATTAAGCAAATATAAAAATAGGATTCGGTAAAATCAAGCCCTGAGAATAACAACCGCAACTTAAATTCGAAAATATTGTCTAACGACCGTGAAACTGAAATCAAATCAGCCAATTGTGTCAATACATTATTTTTATGACAATCTTCTCATTTTTCTTAAGCCTTTATCCCACTTTGAGATGGAGTCGGCTATGCAGGATTTGGTCCTCCATTTCGCACTATTCGGATCCTGGTCCGGATTAAGTCCGGAAGTCTTGAGCGTCGATTTAGAAGTCGTTCGAGAAGATGAGAGGTCTGATAAGTCTTGAGAAGTTTTGCCGCGTCGATTTCGGTTTACGCCCTAGCTTCATTGTAATTAAAAGCATTTAATATATAGATTTTAATATATAAAGCATTTAATATATACGGTAGACGCGTTTCGCTCTAACGGAGCTCCACATTACCGTGATTACACATATATAATCACGGTACTGATGAGCGCTGTTAGAGCGAAACGCGTTTACCGTATATATATTAAATGCTTTATATATTAAAATCTATATATTAAATGCTTTAAATTACAATGAAGCTAGGACGTAAACCGAAATCGACGCGGCAAAACTTCTCAAGACTTATCGAAGAATTTACTTATTAACGTCTTCCCATTGGGCTTTAAATTATTTACCTTAAATTATGTTATATATCGAGGGTAAGATAAAAGTGTAGTATTTTTATGACAATATAATTCCTAAATATCAATTAAATCATTCTAAATGGTATATTTTAATTCACTAAATTTTATTAAATTTATAAACTTACTCTGCATTATGCGTATATAATGGCAATTAACAAAATGCCATTAATGTTGAAGAATTTATAATTAACAAAATGCCATATTAAGAGGTCAAATTTATAGTAAAGAGGTATTTATAATTTTTTATTTATGATAAAAAATTCTACAAAAAACTGTTACTTCACAATTTCCCGTTTTGTTAATATGCCAGATGATAGTTACAGTAGTCACCGAAACATACCCTTTTTATAATTTACATCTTGTTCCGAAACAACAAATATTTCTGTCATACAAGATAACTCTGGGTTATTAAAGTTCGTCTTAAAGTTTGAGCATAAACACTCGTTACAGAAGTATTCATATGTCAAACAAATAATAAAGAATTCAGGATATATCAATAATCTATCCCAATTCAGGTAATTCATTCTTCAAGGTTATCTGTCTCAATGAGTTTTTGAATAGATTGACTTTAGTCAGAGATACAATATTTGCAGGCAATTGATTCCAGTTTTGTCTGTTCTGAAACTACAAATATTTCTGTCATGAAGACAAGTCTTGGATTTATATACAACATTGTATTATTTTTTATATCATATATCGTATACATATGAAATAACATATATTTATTATATTATATAATATAAATAACATATGCTAATGTGTTATTAAATAACATATATAATTAAATAACATATATTTATTATATATAATATAAATACATTATATTATATCATATAAATATCAAATATTATATGTTTACAATTGTATACTGTATTTCGCCTTGGGAAAGTCAATGTGCACTAATCTTATATAGGTATGTTTCTTTTACTTCAACATAAATGGAAATTTCTTATACGATTAGTTGAATGCGACTTTCAGTTATTCTTTTAATTGAGTTGAAGGATAAAAATCTTAGAACTTTGTTTGTCACATACATAAATTAGCAGAGCATCATTGTCTCCTCTGAACTTCGGAGGCATGGTTTGCTTGATTCAGCTGAAATTTGCTTTATCGAACGTGATTGCTCGCAAAAAGGTACAAAGCTTATGAATCCGATTTGGCAAGAATTAATCTGAGAAAGTTGCAATTCTAGACATGCAAAGCAATTTCAGTGATGTATGATCAGCATTCTAAAAGCAAAATTGATATAATCCTACTAGGATCATCCGATAAAGATACCTTAAGACAATATGTCACAATAGCTCAAATTTCACTTTGATTATATAAAATTTCAATGCATTCTGTGTGCCGTCATTTAACAAATAATGAACTTTGTGATGCTTTAAACTGCAGGCATAGCTTTACATCATTAAATCTTAAATAACTAAAGTATGATTGGTGATACTCTGGTAATGTGAGTCATTCTCTATCGGGCAAAAACGTTTTTGCCAAGTATTAGTCAATGTGATACGAGATTTATTTGCCCGCGATTTATTTATAGTTTCAACTCTCGTACTATGAGATCAAAACTTAAAAAAAACATTAATTTGAAAAGTATACCCTTAAGACTTTGTACTTGAAGTTCTATAACTTATTACATTATCTTGATCATAAATTTACCTGTATGTCGGGTCGTTGAAGAATATGCGAATCAGTTTACTCCGGACTTTGCGATCCTCAATGGCAGGTCAAAATTAACTTTCGTATCCAATGAGTTTTGTGGCAAAATTTGCTAACATCACCTATACCGAGGTTTACCATGGGATCTCAAACCATATAGCTCCACATGGACCACCGCATGAGATTATTAAACTCACAGAAGTCTCTCCGGACTCCAAACAAGAATGATATCATTAGCGTTATTGATTTAAAACTTTTCTTAAGCGTATACAGCTTGATTCTGATTTTGACAAATTAGATCAGATAACTGAGTCTACTCATTTTATACTACAAATAAATTAAAAAGAAACATAAATAATAAATGATTATATAAAATTTTATACAATTTATATTTATATCAAGCTATTTATATCGAGTTAAAATTTAAAATTGAAATTTAAAATAAACGTCATTTTTAAGAATTGACTAACAAATAACATACGATATATTAGAATAAGATTAAATGTCATTAGGAGGAATTGCTATGTTATAGGGTCCCGACCCTTATTCCTCGAACAAACATAGCAGCGGGGCCAAACACGTGTTAATGAAGTATTTACTCTGATGAAATTTGATTATCAGAATAATAATATTATTAAATATTATTAATTATATTAATTATATTATTAATAATATTATTTTTTCTAATACAAAATATATTTTTGTCTCATAAGATGCAGCGTTTGATTTTTTACTAATTCTTGATTAAAAGCTAATGATAACTTACATGTCAAAACCAAAGGTTATACAAAGGTTTGTCAAAACCTTTGTATATTAAAGTACCAACAGAGTAGTCTAAACCTTTGGTATTAATACTTTTTTCTTTACACACTGAGTTTCTTTTGAAAATTTGCAGTAAAGCCTGGGATTGGAATTTATTTTTGATTAAATCAAAATAGAATTTAATCAAAATCTTTTTGATTTTAATAAATCAAAAAGAATTTTTTCGAATTTCTTTTTGATTTATTCCCGTCCATGGTGAAGCTGTTGACCAGACTACAATACAAGTATGCGGCATAATTGTACATCCCGTTGTAGCGTAATCGTTTTATCTTATTCAATTATATAATATATAATTGAAGCCAATATATAATTAAGATTTTTAAGTGGTAAAGATAAAAAGTTTTAATCACACAAAGTTTTTACGTAAAATTAAGGCTAACACCCGTTAATGTCACCCGTTAACGGTAGCATCCGTTACACTTCGTTCGAATTACTCATATGCAGATTATCAACTCCTTTCTCAATGAAAAGTGCGATTATATATCGTTCAGGCTCAGCTGCACCCTCACGTATGTTCTTTAACGACCTTGTAGATCTTATTTCTTAATAAGACCTTGTAGATCTTATTTCTTGATCGGCCAGTTGACTCTAACTATCATTCTAACTATTTTTTTCTGATTTTAAATAAAAATTACTTTAGACAAGCCTCACTCATATTTTCCGCGGTGCTCTCGACATCATTGCTGTTCTCAACTGCTTTAATGACTATACCTCATTGTCAATTACTGATCATGGTTTGTCCGATCATTTCCTCGTCACTATTACTCGTCCCCACACTCCTTCTCCGCCTCCAACATTAGCTACTCCGAGTCGACCCTGAAAACTTCTCGATATCCTTATTCTCTGCACAGCCTTACTCAATTCTTCAATCTTTTCACTTCCACCTAACTATCTTTATCACGATGACCTCTGCATTCTGTTTGATTCTGAACTTACGACTATACTCAATCACCTTAGGCCTATTCAACTCCAACGTTTTCCGCGCTTGCGCCATGTTTCCTGGTTCGGGTCCTACAGTAGACTTTCAATGAATTCTCTTTTCTCTTTAAAAACTTCCCTCCAAGAGCTATTCAACCTTCTTCCCGTTTCGTCTGACGAAGTTTTTATGGTTCTTCTGTCATTACCTAATAAAATCTCTCCTTCTGATCCAATTTCCACCCACTTGCTTAAAAACTCTGCTCATCTATCTCACCCTTCCTAACCACTTTGTTCAACTTGTCTATTCCCAACGCACATTTCCTTCAAACTGACATGCGTCACTGTTCGTCCTCTCATCAAAAAGCAATCTCTCGACCCTTCAATACCATATTCGTACCGTCCTATCTCACTTCTCCTAACCCTCTTTAAAACTCCTTGAGCGTCTTGTTCTCAAGCAAGTTAATGCATATCTATTTTCCTTGAACTTGTTTCCTCCCTTCCAAGCAGCTTTTCGCTCAAATCACTCTGCTGAAATTGCCTGTCTTAAAGTTTATAACGACTTACTCATCTCGCGCGATCAAAAATTATATAGTGTAATAGTTTCTCTTGATCTATCATCTACTTTCGAAATCGTCGATCACTAGATTCTTCTCCATCATATTCGTCATGATTATGGCTCATCTTTACGCACTGTGGCTTTGTTTTCTTCATATCTATCAAACCGTACTTTTAGCGTTTGTTCTAACTCTTCTCTTTTCCATTCTTCTTCCACCCCTTCCGGTGTTTAACAAGGTTCAGTATTAGGCCCTTTGCTTTTCTCTCTTCTTCTCAGTGACTTGTCTTCTATTTCTCATAAATTTTATTTTCATGCTATGCAATATGCTGATGACATTCTCATCTATGCTCACGCCCCTGCTTATCGTATTCATAATCTTAGTGTTTCTGCTTCCAACTGTCTTGTCTCAATTTTAATTCATCTATCTTCTCTTCGGCTTTCTCTGAATCCTAATAAATCAAAAATACTAGATCCTTCCTCAACGCTTTAGCGTAGAACCTCCCTCCGTGTCATTAAATTCTACAATTCTCCCTATCGTTGACAATCTCGTTTTTTTAGGCTTCTATTCCGACAACAGACTTTCACTTAAACATTTCGTTAGAGATAAAGTACGCTCACCTACCTTGATTCTCCGCAACCTCCGTCAAGTTCGTAGATTGATCAATTTCCCTTCATGTATGACTCTCATATTATCTCTCGCTTTCTCAAGACTTGATTACTGTCTAAGTCTATTTTCTAATTCACCTAAATCAATTCTTCTTCCTTTACAACGCATCATCAATGCAGCCGTCCGAATTCTCCTCCGTCTCCGTCGTTTTGATCATACGTCCCACCATCTTGCTTCTCTCGATTTGCCTACCATTTATTGTTCTGTTTAAAGTTGTCTTCTTATCATTGCTTTTCGCCTTATAACTTTTCATGCCCCTTCATTAATCAACCTTCCTTTTCCCCACAATTCTAGTCTTGTTTACTGTTCCTTGCGTTCGCGTAATTCCCTTCTTTTACATGTCCCAAACTATTCTACCCCTTTTGGCTTCCGCTCCTTCCTTGTGGCTGCTCCTCTCTCGTGGAATCATCTAAACATTTATTTCCGCCAATTAACATCAATGCCGTGCTTCAAACGCCTAATCCGATGTCATTTAAACAATTTATCTGCTTGACGTTTTCATTTTTTGTTTGTGGACTTGTAAGCGTGCAACTGTCACGCATTTGCCACATTAAATATATTATTATTAAACCAAGTAATTGTCGCAACGACTTATCAAATGAAAATTAATTTGGAAACAAATAGTTTGCCGACAATGCAAGTACTCAAAGAGTACCGACAAGAATAAATCACAAACCAACGCGACTCAACGATCAGTTTTTTTCGGAAGTGTTGTTCAAGTTTTCGGAATCAAGAGCTATATTGGTGTTCAAGTTTTCGGAATCAAGAGCTATATTTGTGTACAAGTTTTCGGAATCAAGAGCTATATTGGTTTTCAAGTTTTCGGAATCAAGACCTATATTAATAGCTGAAAGGTGAGTTTTTGCTTTTGATATAGTTTAGTTTAGTTTATTAATTTTTTATATTTTTTTATATTTTATTTTTTTTGTTTGTTGTATTTGCTTTTTGTTTTTTGTTTCTATTTATTTATTCATATATATAAGTACATAAGTACAGTTGGAAGGAACTAATTGCCTTAAGCCAGTTGGGAAGAGAACATCTTCTTCCCAGCTGGAGGAAAATTTAAAATTATAGAAAAAGAATCGTCAGTGCAAAAGAGGCTCTTGCCTATAAAGCAAGACTCTTTTGCAATTAAAGTAACATGTAGAGAAAACCATAATCTAAACAAAAAAATAAGAGAGATAGAGAGGGAAATAAGAAAAACTGTTCGAGGAGAAATCTTCGAACAGTTTTTCAAAAGAGATAATTTCTACCGAATCTCCTTCAAAAGCTTAGCTTTGAAAGATAAATTCAAAGCGGCTTTAGTTGGAGAAGAGGGTATAGAAATTATCGACATTTCTCCACAAGTGACGGCCATCCTTAGGGATGTGCCGTCATTTGCGGAGAAAGAAGATGTTGAAGAATTCTTACATCAATATGATGTAAGGATTCTGAAAACATGCAAATCATACAATCAATCATATAGTTCCTTTCTTTTGAAGGGAACTATATGTAGTTTGAAAAAATTGAAAGAAGATGGAGGCAGCATCTGCGGACATCGAATATCTGTAAAGATATTCGACGAAGACGATGCTGCCTTTCGGTATCCGCAGTGTTATAGATGTCAGCGCTGGGGACATTTTTCGAACATGTGTCGAGAAGTGTCACCGCGTTGCGTCCACTGCGGAGAAGAACACGAAACACAAGCATGTGGAAATAAAAATAGGCCGACATGTGCAAACTGTAGGCAACCTCACAAGGCGTACTCACACGTTTGTCCAGAGTTCAAGTCTTACTTGGCCTGGGTAAACGGTGAGAACAAGAAGGCTTGTGAGGAAGCTCAGTCCTACCTTAGGGCAGCCAAAAGTCACTCTCTGGATCAACACGCTGGACAAGCAGCGATGCTGATCGAGAGAGTACTTACTCTTGAAAAAGAAATGGCTGCCTTAAGGCAGGAAAATGCAAAATTAAAAAAAGATGCTGTAATCCACGAATCCGATTTGAAGAAATTCAAATCGGAGTTGAACGCAAATACAGATCGTTGAAACAGGAGAAAGAAAAGTCATCGATTTCGGTGACTACTTTTAATCGTTTCAACGATTTGTCACAAATACAAGGCCCTCAGAACGAGGACAATAATATGGACTATTGTTCAGTGGTATCGACTGATTCTGAGGGTCTTTCGATTAAAGCGCCAGGGACTGCTATAAAGATGCTGACGTTACCTGAATCACTTCAGGTGGCGTCGAGTCGGAGGGGCAGTTCCTGGCACAAAGCTTCGAATGCAAGAAAAAAAACGAAGAATTGAGTATTCTTCGCTTGAAGACATCTGCCTAATGAGTTGGAATATAGGTTATGTTAAGAACCTAATACAGTATTTCAGTCTCATACCGGCAGATGTGCTTCTCTTGCAGGAAGCAAGACCACCCGATCAATTGAGGATTTTTAGCAGCAAGATCGACGACTGCGACACATTTGTGTCAGCAGAAGGTCTCAGGATGGAACTCTTCCTAGTGTCGGTGGTAAAGAAGCGTTTTTGCGCATCTTTACTATCGCATGGCACTAGCGAAGTAGGTTCATTCCAGCTCCTCCGGTTTTTCATCTCTAGACGCCCAGTTTATGTAGCAAATTGTTACATCAAGCCGGGGGCCTGGAGTTCGAAAAAGGGGAGGAGAGAGATTCGATCAATGCTGTTGAAGATCTTCAATTTGGGTGGTCAATTTTTAATTGGAGATTTCAACGACGACGGTGGGTCTCGGGTGGGCAGCATGATCGCTCCAGCATGGGAGGTCATATGTCCCCCGGAAGGGACATTTATCCGTCGTCGCAATGGTTATTGTTCCACGTTAGATTTTGCTATGCAAAACAAAAATACAAATTTTAAAATTAAATGGCAGCAGAATTTGCTGCTAGATACTTTTAATGATGGGCATAAGCTTGTATATTGGTCGTGGAAGGAGGAACTAGTTTTCAAGATAAGATTCCAACCGACACGGGTCAGTATACAAGCTTTTAATAGATAATAAGGGAAGTAATGCTACATTTAAATAATAAAAATATTTTTTGTACTATTTAAAAAAATACTTTTAATGAAATAATAAATTTTAGTATTTGCAATAATAATTTTATAATAAATAATAATTTTAATTTTTTCGATTGTTTGAATATTTTAGATGAGACGTTTTTGACAAATTTTACAAATAAATTAAAAGAATCAAATTCTCTATTAATTTTAAATAATGAAATTTTTAGTAATGCAAATAAATTTTTAACTACTAAACGACCGCCCAACATCAAGTACACTCCTAAAGCTCTTCATTTGAAACGTATTCTTTGGGGTTTACGAACGGATGCAAATCCTTCGTCTCAGAGAATCGCTCAAATGGCTCTGCTCAAGAATGATATTCAAGAGTTGGAGCAGAGGGTAGACGCTAAAAAGTTGCTGTCTTACAAGAATTTTTCAAAGGAATGGTGCCAAACCATTAGGCGAACCACCTTCCGTTCTTGGAGGGTAGCGGCTTCTAAGTGGATATCCTCTAAGGGTTTTGGGAATGTACTTCATGAAATGAAAATGAAACACCTAGCCAATGCTGAAGGATGGACCGAGAGGAAAATGATGAAGATCCGTATGGAACTCTTGTTTTCGACCATCGACAATTCGCAAGAGGACATCACTATCGAGGACATTTTGAGTGCGTGGCCAGTCGTGCCAAAGACTTCGTCTAACGGGTCTTCGGCATGTGCTGCTGCGACCAAATTGATCGTCGATAGGGTTCGGACGGATATTGCTGCCAAGATGCTAGGGGTACCTTTAGCATCTTGGTGTGATATTGCGGTCGGAAAAGTGGTGTTCCTTGCGAAGGGAAGATGGGTGTCGAATGCTAAAGACACAAGACCCATAACAATATCTAATAATATTGTTATGGTGTATGAGAGAGCTCTTGCTAGGATCCTTTCCCGATTCTACGAAGATCGTGATATGTTGGGAGACCACATTCACGGGTTTCGTAGAGGAAGGGGAACTGTTAAGGCAGTAAGGTCCATGCAGAGTTTTCTAAACAGCGATAGACGACCTGCAGTCCTCTATTCGCTGGATGTGTCGGCGGCCTTCGACAACTTGGGGCATGATGCAATAGTTACAACGTTAACCAGTGATGGTATACCGAGTAATTTGTTGCATCGTGTCCTGGGTATATTAAAAGCAAGAACTTTCTACTTGGATGATGACGGGGGTAAGTACTATCATCTCAACAAAGGACTTCCCCAGGGCTCACCTCTGTCTCCTATCATTTATATGATAGTGACGAGGGGAGTTCTGGAGGGTCTTTTGGATAGGAACACCCACGCCATCATTTATGCGGACGACATCTCGATCGCATTTAAGAGAAATACTCTGTCGGATGCAAGGTTTGAAGGGCGAATGAAGTCTGTAATGGACATTGTTGCTCATCGCTTAGCGAAGTTTGGCTTGTCTTTAAACCCAGCGAAGAGCAATTTTGTTCATTACAGATTTCGGCGTCCTGGAAAGCACACTCGTCTCCTCGATTCTCTTCCAGGGAATCGAAAGCGTCGGGTGCGCATTCTGGGATCCGTTTTCGAACCACGTTTGCATCCTAGGTCAGATATGGCCAGGTGTTTCAAATTAGTTAGAAAAGGGCTACGTATGTTTGAAAGAGCGAGACGATTAAATGCCGGTTTGGGTAGATGTGTAATTGTGCTCAATGCGTTTGTATTGAGCGGATTGTACTTCTACTCAAACAATCGCCCTCCAGAACAACGATATCTATTTTTAAAACGATTATTAATTTTAATAAATAAATTTTTTATGAATTAAATTGAAATTAAAAATAAATTAATTAAAAAATATGTTTTATTTTACAATTTGAAAATCAAATGTTTTGAATAATTTTTTGTTTATCTTGTTTGAAATTTGTTTGATTATTTTTCTAAAATTAGATGTATATATTAATTTTATATTGCGCTTGCCTACAAGTGCTTTGTCAGAGAATAGAGAAATTAAGATAAGTATAATTAAATTATTATTATTATTCCAATACATACCAAAGCCAAAAGGCTATTCAGGCAGAGTCCAAAAAAAAATAAAACAAAAGCAAATGGTCAGTCAACGTAGCTAATTAGGGTATTCCAGTGGTAGTGTTGAATGTCGGCATTGTTCATGTATCCATTTGTAGCATCGTGATTTAAACGTTCTCAAACTGGGGGCTGCGACGACTTCCTCAGGCAACGAATTCCACATGTTAATTCCTCTTCTTGAGAGTCTATACACTTTTGGTAATCTGCCAAATCTAAATTTATACAAGACTCTGCTATGTCCCCGCAACTGATCTACCCGCCTAGTGATTACATCGGTGGGATAACCTACCACATCATTCGACATATGCCATATACATAGCATTTCCAAGGATATGAACCTCTCACGTACCGACAACATCCCAATACGACTTAGACGTACATAATAGTCAATACCACTTAAGCCAATACAGAGCCTCGATCCGCGCCTAAGAATAGACTCCAGGTCTAATAGTTCTTGCTTAGTGACAGGGAAACAAGCCTGAATGCAGTACTCCAAGTGTGGCCTGACGATGGAGATGAATAACCTCTTGAACATGTGACAGCTTAACCTGAGGAATGCATTTTTAATACAATATAACGCCCTAGTAGCTTTACCTAGAAAGAAGTCGGTGTTCAACTTTGTTTTCAAGGATCTATGAACAATAATCCCTAAATCCTTATGATGAGACACTTCCTTTAAGACCATATCTCCAATAAAGTACCTTAGAGTTTCAATAGGGCGACCTAGTTGCATGAGGACACATTTATCAACATTCAACCGTAGTCCGGTAGAATCGCACCACTTGATCAGGGAGTTTAGATCATTTTGTAACGATACTCGATCAGCAGGACTTCTAATGATCGACCAAATCTTTAGATCGTCTGCAAACGCTAGATGAGAGCATGATAAGCGGAGTAGCAGATCATTAATGAAGATTATAAAGAGCAGTGGGCCAAGGACTGATCCCTGCGGTACGCCAGAATTAATATTTACCGAATAAGAAAACACGCCCCCAACACAAACTCGGAAAGACCTATTCGATAGAAATTCCCTGACCCACTCACAAATATATGAATGAAGTCCATAGTGATACAGTAAAGACACTATGCCGTCGTGTGGTACCCTATCAAAAGCTTTCGAAAAATCAAGGAATACTGTATGAACCTGAAACCCAGCCCCCAGAGCATCAGCCCATTTTTCACGCGCAGTTAGTAGGTTAGTAAGGCATGAACGTCCGATCCTGAAACCATGTTGAGATTCAACCAATATGTGATTACGATCCAAATGATCCCTGATTCTACTAGCAATGATTCTTTCTAAAAGTTTGCAGAATACGCTAGTTAAGCTAATGGGCCGAAAGTCCGCGCAAAAGCTAGCAGGATGCTTTTTGGGAATAGGCACCACAATTGCACACTTCCAACTGTCAGGAATCCAAGATGTGTCTAAGCTGTATCTGAAAAACATAGTTAAATCATTGCTCAGTTCGTTCGCTAGGGATTTGACGAGGAAGGGGGCGATATTGTCTGGTCCCGGAGATGTAAACGAATCGAGCTTCATAACCTCGTTCAACACCTCATCCACTCTGAGTGGACGAACACAACACCGATGAGCAACCGGAACATACTTCCAACTAAAGTCATGCAGTTTGTTAGAGGTCAAAGCCTGTACCAAGAAGCCATCAGCTAAATGTTGGGCGATTAGAGACGGATCGGTCAAAGTTTCAGTTGGCGTTTGGATTGAGCTAATTGTGGCGACAAGTGTTCTGTTGTTTCTTACATAAGACCAAAACCTCCTAGGATTTAAAGATGCATCCCTGGCGATACTATCTTCGTACGAATAGCGTTTCTGAAATTTTAGCCGATTGCATAAGTTCCGAGAGTCGATGTAGGCACGTTTTGAAGCAGAAGAACGCCTAAATTCGCGCCACAATTTGTTGCGGGATCTTATAGCATCAAGAAGCTCTCTGTCGAACCAAGGAGGATGTCCATGCTTGAACTTGCAGGCACGTAGCGGAGCAAAGATATCAGAAATTCGCATCAATTCATCATGGAGCAGATCAAAGACTACAGGAACCTCCAAACCGAAGTGGATACGAAGACTATCACAGATATTTTTTGGGAAGCTTGCAGCTAGTTGATTAGCATCAACACCTACCCAACAACGTTTTTTAAAATTAGAGTTTTGTGAGGCTCTGTTGAACAGCGACAGCCGCATAGAGAGTACACAGTGATCGCTATTGCCAATTGGTGCGTCATAACGAACACCTGAAACGTCACCCAAACACTTAGTAAAGACCAAATCGAGTATAGAAGGCGTCCCTGTCACACAAGTAGGTTCTTTAATATGTTGAACTAGTAGCATCTCGAGTAACAGAAAGTCACTCAGTACTTTCCCAATTCCGTGAATTGGTCGTGAATGACTATTTTTCCAGTCTATTTGGGGGATATTGAAGTCTCCCAGGAGCAAAATCAGAGGATACGAAGATAAACTCAGCAAATGTGATTTAAGAGAGTCGTATCTTAATTCATAGGACGGAGAACGGTAAAGGACGCAGAATCGGGATCGTTGACCATTTCCCAGTGTAAAAGCAAGACCTTCAAAGGAATAACCAATATCGTCGCGAAAAGCCGAGATATTCGATACCAGGAGACTATTTCGCACATAGGCGGCTACCCCACCTCCACGTTTACCACATGAGCGATCCGAACGTATTACAAAATAGTTAGGGATGGCAACACAGTCATCCGATATGTCAGAATGTAGCCATGTTTCGGTTATACAAAATACATCAAAACGTTTCGAAGCAACTATGAATTTAATTTCCGAGAACTGAGCCAGGAGACTACGAACATTTGAATAACCGACAAAAATGTTCGTATAATGGGAAAATTTGACACGCTCGGTGACACTATCGAAGTCTACTAGTTTTCCTACACACGAACCATCACTACTAAAGAGGTCTGACTCTACAGGAGTAAGGGATGCCACCGGACAGTCGGACGCCACTTGACCACCCGAAAATTCCGTACACATAAGTTACCCTCACCACTTTCCAGCCGTCGATGCAGCTCGTTGAAAGCCTCGTGTCTTCTCAAACGATCTGCAGGAGATAAATCACGGAGTATATGAAAATCAGAGCGCGATAATCTAAATGCATACTTGAGTAGGAAGTCAACATGATCTTTTGAGTCTAGAACAACTTTTAGAAGTCTAGGTCTATCTGAAAGTTTCTTGCCTAGACGAAAAACTCTTCGAACTTTAAGACACTTCGCAACATCCACATCGCACTGGAGAAAAATCTTAGAAAACACTGCGCGAAGATGCATAATATCGTCATCCAGTCTACTTTGGGGATTGTTACTGAGAGATTCTTCAACACCGCTCACGATAACGTTTAACTCTCTTCTGGAGTTAAATTGTCTAGAGCTAAATTGTTTAGGGCTAGCAGACGGAACTAATGAAGAATTAGTCTCAGGGGTAATCGATGGCCGACGATGATTTGGAGGAATCACTGCATGTTGTTTATTATTTGGAAGGCTAACTATTTGTCGTAGATTATCTATAGGCCTAACTATAATCTGACTAGCCTTTGCAAGATCCTTAACGCTCTCAATAAACGGGGCTACTAGAGGAGCAACACATAAACTGCAGCGGTGATGCAGTTGCTGCGGGTAAGCACAAGGACGCTCAGTACAATCGCTACCTAGAGGACAGTTTTGAGAACAATCACTGCCCGAGGAAGTGTTAACAGGAGTTGACAAATCAACATTTGCATGCTTGAGGGCGGAACATTTGTTATCTACATCAAGACCGACGCTGCTCGAGTCCAATATATGGGGATGAACAATAGAATCCAAAACAGGAAGTTGTTTGAAGGAGTAATCCATCACATTAGTCTCATGCAATGCATCCCTAACGAAGCATTGAGTTGAATTGTTATTGAAGGGTATGATTGATCGATCGCTCAGTTCTAACTTCGACTGCTGCGTGAGAGAATGATTGAGTACATGAATAGCATTATTGGTTCCTATCTCAGATAATTTTGGAGTGGCCGAAACATCATCAATCCCTGACGACAAGCTGCTTGACTTTCTGAACGCTTCTGAACTCCGTTCTGGTTCGTTAATACTAAGATCTTCCCCATCGTTGTGACTGTTTGAATCTGCGTTCCTCTTTAAAGCATTTATTGATACTTGCTCGTCACAATGGCCCTTGAACAACAAGGAGAGCAATTCGGAGGCACAGAACCCACAAACAAAATCCCTAGAGAGTAGCGATTTCGTCAGACAGGATGGAACGTTGACAGCTGTCCATATGTCGCATCCAGATCTGCTGCAAGAGACCTCGTGTTGCTGATACCCAGAGGAGGGGCTTGCTAATTTTGGTACAGTCTGATTGCGAGTACCATTAATCTGCTGACTTGCTAAGCATTTTTTCGTTTCTGTCTTCTTTGTTCTTGCCATCGATTGTTGTGTCAACTCGTTTCGCTCGTTGTAATCGAATAATTATGTGTTTAAGCTTGTGTGTTCGTTGGGCTTGCTTGTAAGTAGTTGTGTATTGTAAGTAGTAGCTTGTAAGTAGTAGTTGTATAGTCGATGTGTATAGTCGATTTGAATTTATTGATTCAAATTACTGATTTTATTTAGTATTATCACTCCACTTCCAGCCTTTGGATTTTTTGAATTTTCCAGCCTTTGGATATATTTGTAATTTGTGTATTTACTTTAGATCTCAAACTTTTTTAAGGATACTTTCTCAAATATTTTTTAAATGTATTATATCTTCATTTTTTTGTCATTGTTTAAATGACAAAAAATATTTTGTTACAAAATATTTTTTATTTTATTGGTAATATCAATTTTATCCAAATTTTGTTTTTATGATTTTGTTTTTATCCAAATTTTGTTTTTGTGCTCATGTACTAGTAGTACATGAGCACGGAAAATACCCTCGTCATTTCCGACTGTCTCATCGAGCGGTGAATATTTGGAATCGTCTTCCAGTTGATGTCGTTGCGGTGCATACAATCAATGAATTTAAATCCAATATAAAGAACTGGATTCGAAATGAGAACGAGTGGTGGTTGCTGCAGTACCCATGGTTCTGATATATATATACTGAACGATTTTTTTGATTTTTTTTCTTGTATTTATTTGTTTTTTATGTGAGCGGTCAAAACAGCCTTATGGCTATGACCTGTAGTAGTAATAATAATGCAATTGAGCCTGCCTTATGTAGTAATATTATTATTATTAATAATAATGATGATTTTGAATTTTTATTTTTTAGAATTGAATTTTAGCAGTTTATCATTTTTAATTTTTGTTTAAAATTCTTATCCTCGACATCCAACCAAAGAAATCTCAATCGAAACCTGCAAAAAGAAAGAAAAAAGAAAGGAAACTCGATTGGGGATCATACTTGGCTGGGGTCGAAAAAGTCAGAAAAAAAACGAAAATATATATGAATTTTGTGTTTTTTACTTTAATAAATCATTAATTTTTTTTACTCGACGATTACGAAATTTACTGAAGAAAATCACAAGGGAAGAATGTGATATTATAGTTATACATATTATATTATCATATTATATCATATTATATTATATTAAGTGTGATATTATACACGCTTTCGGTTATGGACCTATCACCCTTATGAATAGGAACAATAGTGGCTAAACCCAAGTCGTTATGCTTTACACTTATATTATGTTTGCTAACCTTTAACTTGTAGATATTGATTTAAGAAAACCCTTGTTATTCTGACCTATTCTAATTTATTCTACTATTCTCACAAAAGGTACCATCGAATTCACCTTAAAAATGAGGAAAATCACTTCATTGCTGTTGAAATTGCTGAACGTCTCTATTCATCATTAATATTTTGCTTATCAAATATGCATGAAATCAAACAACCTATCCACAATCGAACAAAACCACTATAAAAAGCAAATACGTCTCACCCTTGATTTATTCTATCATTATTCTAAATGAAAAGATGGTTAATCAACATCCGCCACAACCGACTTTCTTCGACCGATTCCATCCGGTTCATCAACATTTCGTTCAACAACGACTACAAACTCATATCCATTGCCTTCACACATATCCTTAACGGGGCACATCATCTACGGTATAAACTCTAGCTAATACCATATATTTTCCATATATTTTCAATCTACGGGCGCCGTTTGTAATATATGTAAGGAATACCTTTGCTTTTTATTCTTCGCTGCTTCGATGTAGTGCATATTCTGCTTCGATCAAAAAGAAAGCACATGCATTAGTCGAATCGATTCAACATTGGAGACTATTTATCAGGAAGGACTTTTAACGTATTCACTGATCAATATTTCGTCACATTCATATTTAATCGCAGGTATATGAAAAAATCAAAATAAGAAAGTGCAACGATGACGTTTAGATCATTCCGAATTTAAATTTAATATATCGCTCTGGAAAACTTGATCACGCTGCAGATTCGATATCTAAAGATATATGTACGTTTTCTAATCGCTCGTGTAATCATAACGAGATAATACACCTCATCAAGGAAACTCATAATTGCGTATGTTATCCAAGGGGGGTCGACTATTTCATCTAGTACATCCCATTAACTACTACATAGAACTCACGATGCCAGAGTAGTAACTTTATTATGTCAGAAAAGTTATTTTATAATGTTTAACATGTTCATATCACCAAGCTCAGTTTTATGAATATTCAAATACCATTTTTATTAAGGCATCAAAACCATTTGAAAGTTTTACTTTAAAGGTGCTCTTCCGTTCAACTCAACCAATTAGTATCTTCCAACTGCAATCGAGGAATATTAAAATTACCCATTCGCTTTTACCCGCTAAAACCATCCAATACACTTAAAACTTTAGTATTAAATCATTTGTCTTAAAATTTTAGTATCGTTATTCGGTTCATTAGAAAATATATACTGATCGAGGCATGGCGTTTATGCCTCGATCATTATATATCGAGGCATAAAAAGGGGAGGTTAAGATTTCTCCAAGGGCGACGTATGATGGTAGGTGTGTGAACGGTGGTGTGGTTGGAAGTGAGATCAAGGATGACGATAAAGTGACTGGATAAACCAGGATCAGAGATGGACAGTGAGGTGGAGGCAGGAAAACGATCGGGGACAGCTATGATGTGGAGTGCCCGCCAAGGATATGTGCGATATTCGTATTCATAATCTTAGTGTTTATGCCGCAATTTTCAATCATCTTCTCTTCGTCTTACTCTAAATCCTAATAAATCAAAAATAATGTGGATCCTTCCTCGACGCCCCGTCTTAGAACCTCCATCCGTCTCATTAAATTCTACAATTATTCATATCGTTGACAATCTCGTTTTCTTAGGCTTTCATTTCGACAACTGACTTTCACTTAAACCTATCGTTAGAGATAAAGTACGCTCATCTACCTTGATTTTCCGCAACATCCGTCAAATTCGTAGATTGATTTATCTTCTTGTATGACTCTCATATCTTCTCTCCTTTTCTCAAGACTTGATTACTGTGTAAGTCTATTTTCCAACTCACCTAAATCCACTCTTATTCCACTACAACGCATCGTAAACGCAGCCGTCCGAATTCTCGTCCGTCCGTCGTTTTAATCATACATCTCACCATCTTGCTTTTCTCTATTTGCCTACCATTTATTCTAGTGTTCAAATTCGTCTTCTTCTCACTGCTTTCCACCTTGTAACTTTTCCTACTCCTTCATTTCTCAAACTTCCTTTTCTCGACAATTCTCGTCCTGATCACTGTTCTTTGCGTTCCCGTAATTCCCTTCTTTTACATGTCCCAAACTACTCTACCTCTTTTGGTTTCCACTCCTTCCTTGTGGCTACTCCTCTCTCGTGGAATCATCTGCCCATTCATATACGCCAATCAACCTCAATTTCCTTCTCGCGATCGTTGCGTCATTGTCACTAATATCACTCCTTCCACCTCCTTATCTCCACAGTCACGTCTCAACCACGATGTTTTCACCTTCATATCCATCTTCTCGTCTCTGTAACTGCGGATAAACCATCCTTTTTCAAGGACATCTCTCCTGTCGCATTCATCCGCCTGAACAAATCTTCTCAATCTAATCCTTCTAAGCTCTTCTCATGAAAATTGTTTTTAAGCATCACTCTCAATCGTCCACTGTCTCCTCCCAACGATTTGAACTCATCTACTATTCTGCCAGTCACATTTTTCCCGATTTCACCCCTTCCAAAATAGCTAAACTTTCTTCTGCCTTTATCGAAAAACGCCGTGTCGAAGAAAAGGACAAAACATCTCTCTTTATCCGAAACATCGACGGAAATTTTCAAGTTGTCCACACCAGCCCCAAAATTCTATGGCGCTCCATATCCTCTCTGTGTATTCTCCTCTAGCCCGTATCAAAACCACACACAGATTCCGCCTCGGCCTTCTCAACACTAGGTATATTCTCTATAAATCCGATCTCAACATCAACCTATTCACCAAGCAATTTATCGATATTTTCTGCCTCACCAAATCCTTGCAATCTGATTCCGACGACCTCTTTTTACCGTCTGATCTCTGCCGGTTACTCACTGGTCGAATCCGATGGCCCTCTCAGCTCATCCCCTTCTAAATTCTTTAAACAACTCCCCTTTGCAGTCCTTACTCTTTTGAATTGCGCACTTGTCGTTCTTCTAGCCCTATCATTCTAAATTTTGCCATTATATACGGTTCGGGTTTATCAGCTCCTACCTAGTTATTTTTTTACCGATCACGCTGACCTCCTGTCCAACTGTTCTTAGTCCTCCATCCATTCACTAGTTCTTTTCAACTTCAACATCCGCCACAACCGACTTTCTTCGACCGATTCCATCCGGTTTCATCAACATTTCGTTCAACTACGACTACAAACTCATATCCATTGTCTTCACACATATCTTGGCGGGGCACTCAACATTGTCCCCAATTGTTTTCCTACCTACACCTCACTGTCCACCTCTGATCCTGGTCTATCCGATCACTTTCTCGTATCCCTTGATCGCACTTCAAATAACACCCCCGCTTCACACACCTACCATCCAACGTCGCACGGTGAGAAATCTTGACCTCCCCTTATCCGCTCTGTTTTACTCAAATCGTCTCTATCCTCTCCCGATCTTGCCTTTCTTTTCGAATCTGAACTCACATACACTCTTGATATTCTCTTGCCCTTCAAACCTCACCCTCACCGTTACTTGCACCGTGTCCCATTGTTTGGCATTCAATACCTACTCTCAAAGCGTCGACTCCATCATACTTTTCGAGTCTATCATCGCTTTCTCAGACGTGATATCCACTCTTTAACTCCGTTTCTCCGTGATTCTCACCTTGCTCTTCGCCGGCCTCATCTCAAACTACTACGCACCAAATACAACTCCTGGCAGCATAAAATTATCACTTCATTCAACTCTAAGTATCTCTGGTATACTTTCAACTTAATCCTTACTCTTTATTCTTTATCTTGCAGCATCAATCCACATAATTATTCGTTATTTTTCCAGACCAAAGTATTTACGTTGCTCTTTCACACCCCTGTATCCACCCTATCATAATCCTCCACGCCTATCATTATCCTCCCGGAACTCTTTCATTTTATCACTGTCTCACAGTGAGAAGATGTCTCATATGTCCTTATGTCCATTCCCAACAAAACCCCATCTACCGATCACCTGCCTACCCCCATACTTAAATCCATATGCTCATTGGTATCCTCTTTCCTGACCATCTTGTTTAACTCGTCCATTCGAAATCGTATATTTCCTTAAAACTAGAAATCCGCAATCGTTCGTCCACTCTTTAAGAAACAATCGTTCGACCTCTTCCTTATAGCTATCGCCTCATTTCACTTCTCCCTACTCTTTCTAAGCTATTAGAACGCTTCATGTTAATACAGATCAACACTTATCTCTCTGCATCCAATCTGTATCCTCCTTTCCAATCCGCTCCCCGCTCAAATCACTCCCTCCAAATCGCCTGCATAAAAATTTACAACGGCCTAATTATTTCTCGTGCAAGGCTCTATATAGTGTTCTCATCCTCCTTGACCTCTCCTCTGCCTTCGGCATCGTCGACCACTCCATCCTCCTTTCTCGCCTTCGTTATGATTACGGTTTTTCTTTCTCCTCCGTAGCATGGTTTGCTTCATATCTATGCGACCGTTCCTTTCGCGTCTGTTCTAATTCATCATCCTTCCATCCTATATCTATTTTCTGCGGAATCTTACAAGGTTCAGTCCTAGTTCCCTTGCTTTTCTCTCTTCTGCTTGACAATATCTCTCCGTTTACCAAACCTTACTCCTTTAATGTCATGCAATAAGCCGATAACATACTCATTTATGCATACGCATCCGCCCTTTACATACACGATATACACATTTCTCCTTCCAAGTTTCTTTCTTCTATCTACAAACGTCTCTTTCATCTTCATCTCGTTCTAAACTCGACAAGTTCAAAATTATGTTGATACTCCCCCGTCAGCCTAACATATCTGCTCCCTCTGTATATTTTGCTCAGCAATTATTTCCATAGTCGATAATCTCACTTTCTTAGGCTTCCGTTCGTCTAACTTAATTCTCCATTGCATACACCGTATCCGCGCTAAGAATTCGAGACATATTACAAAGAATTCGAGACCGATTGTCTTCTTTCCAAAACGCTAAATGCATTGTTATATACTTGGCGTTTGTATATTTTAATATATAATTGTTGAAAGAAGAAAAGGCATTAGCCGACAAAACATCATAGTTGTTAAAACCAATATTTCGGTTTTCAAGCGAAACCATTTTTGGAAGCGAAAATATTGGTTTTAACAATATTTCCGTAATATAACAGTTCCTGAAAAGTATAGGCCGATAAGCCTTATGTGTGTGTTGTCGAATATTTGAACGGCTGCTCCTTAAGCACTTAATTGCACACCTTAAAGCTAAGAATACACCTTCTAATACTCAACACGGCTTTTGCAAGTGTCACTCCACAACAACTAATTTAATGATATTTCACGACCATTTGATGCGCTGTCTGGATTTAGGTACTCCTGTCAATGTCATTTTCTTTGATTTTTCAGTCTTTTGACACTATAATACGCGCTCATTTGATAAAAAAACTTATCGATATTGGATTGGACTGGTATAGTATATGGTGGATCAAGGAGTATCTTTCTAACATATACTGTTATGTTAGTGTAAATTCCACTTTGTCTAATCGTTTTTCTTCGAATTATGGCGTCCCTCAAGGGTATGTAATAGGGCCCACACTGTTCAGTATATACATCAATGATCTGCTTCCACATCTAAAATCTCGATGCTTGTTTTACGCTGATGACCTAATAGTGTAGCCATATCGATAACTGACTCATATAAGGATCTTGGTGTTTGGGTACGACAAGATTTAAGCACTCGCATGCATACCGACTTCGTGTGCTCACAGTTCAGACGAGTCGTTGGTCTTCTCCGCCGGTCGCTTTTAAACGTTGATATTTTTTTGGACCATTTCTAACGCCTTGATTCTGAGTAAACTTTGATATGCTTCACCATGATGTTACCATATTACTAAGAAAGAATGTAATTGCCTAGAAAATGTTTATCGCTACGCCACGAGATTAGTCCGTACTGTCAAACATTTGGAATATTAGGGATACACTTAGGTATCTAAAAATACATAGTCTTAGTTTCACGCGAATTCGTGCTGATATGTGCCTCGTATGGCATATTTTACGTACTAAGGATCATCCATTGCGTCAGTTGTTGAGATTGCGAGATCAGCCCTCACTACGCGGACATTTCTTAATGCTTGAAACACTACGCCTATGCCACATCCGTATCTCACTTTTTGCACAGAGAAATGTATCGGTATGGAATCAACTTTCCGATACGACTGTTAACTCTCGTAATATTCATGTGTTCAAGCTGGAGTTGGATAAATATTTAGCCAAGATAATCGATTTTGATCTGTGAAGTTTTACTTTGATTTCCTGTGATGAAACTTGTAAAGAGTCTTTGACTCACTGTGTTGTCTATATAATAATAACAACAACAATAATGTTCTGTCGGCGGATGCCTTTTCTTCTTTCAACAATAATGTGGACCGACACCCTCAACTCTTTTTCAAATTTATAATTTTTTATAATAATTTATAATTTATTATTTTTTCCAAGCGAAACTATTCTGGAAACCAAAATATTGGTTTTAGCAACAACGTTCTGTCGGCGGATGCCTTTTCTTTTTTTAACAATAATGTAGACCGATATCATCGACTCTCTTTCAAATTTATATTATAATATTTTATTCGATTTGAAAAAGTAACAAATACAATAAATATTTTGCTGGAATTATACAAAACTATCAATTAGTTAGATTAGTTTAGGCTATTAGATTGGTTTAAATTTCATTTTATGTATAACATCACATTTAGACAAGATGGATATCCTGGATTTGGACACATGTATATTCTGAGCTAAGAAAGTTAAATAAGCGTGATTTTTATTCTGTATTTGTGTACTACGATAACGTAATATTTATAGAATTAACAATACAGCAAAATCCTTGCTTGCTCGGTGAATGTCATCTTACATAGTGGATATTCTGGATTCAAACACATGTATATTCAGAGTTAAGAAAGTCAAATAAGTCTAATTTGTATTCTGTATTTATTATTAATGTTTCAACAGCACATAAAAACATGGCTTAATTGGCTGGTTCACTGCAGAAAAAAAGAAAATATAATAAAAGTATCACAAATACGGAAAAGCAGATTTCCCCATGGCATCCTCCATCCGTAATTTCTTTTTGAATTCGTTGATATTGCTACTGCACACTGTTGACTCTCCAAGCCTATTCTACAGAGATACAACTCGCCGATCAAATTGGACAGCTCGTGATTTTCTTATCCTTTCACGTCGCAGGGTTAAACCATGGCCTCGGAGGATATTGGATGAGCGCAAATGAATACAATCTCGAAGTGGATGATCCAAATCATTAAGAATTTGCCAGACCATACTCATATCGATGTACCGGCGGGTCCACGTGACATTCTCAAGTCTAAGTGCTTTTAATCGATTAGGGTACGACAAAAATTTTAGTTGCGGTGCTAGCTTGGTAGCTCTATGAAGTACCCTCTCTGAACTAATATGTTCTTTTGAATTTTGGGGATACACACACGGCGCAGCATATAGAAGACGGCTCAACACATGAGCAAAGATTAGCGGACGTAGGGCAAATTGATTGAGTGCAATGAAAGTGCGTCGAAGTTGACCGATTATCCTCAACGCATTTGAACAAGCATGTTCAGTATGTGTGACGGTACTCAAATCACTGTTTATCCACATTCCCAAGTCCTTATATTTGTTCACTCGTTCTATATCACTGCTTTAAAAGCTATAATTAACTAAAGATTGAGCATTTCCGCCACAAACACGTAAATGTTTGCATTTTGATATATTGTCAATCAGCCTATTGAGCAGAGCCCAATTTTCGACTTCATCGATATCCTGTTGCAGTATAACTATATCACTGGGTGAACGAATTGCCCCCAGATTTTCAAATCGTCTGCATATAAAAGCATCCGAGAATCAATAAATTCCGGGAGATCGTTGATGTAGACACTAAATAACAATGGACCCAATACTGAACCTTGAGGCACCCCTATATTACATGGCCGCGAAGAAGAGTCAAAATTATCTACATGCACACAATAACTACGATTGCTTAAAAACGATTCAATCCATCTAACAAGCAAAAATGGAATGTCACTTTTCTCTAGTTTATTTAGGAGGAATCTATGGTCTACTCTGTCAAATGCCTTAGAGAAATCGAAGAATATGATGTCAGTAGCAATGGATACGGCTTTATTAGCTGACCAATCAAAATGGGCTGCGAGTAGATTAGTAACTGTCGAATAACCCTTACGGAAACCATGTTGCTCAGAAGCTATTACATTATTCTCACTATAAAACTTGACCATATAACCATGTATAATTCGCTCTAACATTCTACAATATAAGCAAGTAATACTTTCTGGCCTGTAATTGTCTACAGAAGATCTATCACCATTCTTGAAGATGGGGTGAATGATCGATTGTTTCCACTCTTTTGGAAGAGTCGTATCAATAATAGATTGTCGAAATATGTTACAAAGTGGTGTATATATTGAGTCTGCTATTCGACGAAGATATATCGAAGGTAACAAATCAGCACCTTTGGAGTTTGTCTCTTTAAGACGATGCAGTTCAGCTAAAACTTTCTCAGGAGTTATCAAATTAGCTATGTCTAAACTAGGATATGAAACACTAGCACCTCTTATCGTCTCACTGTTCTGGATAGGTTCAGAATACTCGTTTGTAGTATAGTTGTCCAAGTAAAAATGCCTTGAGAACATCTCAGCAAGGTCGTCTTCAATAACGCTATCAAAATATTGGCCAATTGTTTTATTAGCGTTCCTACTACTATTCACATATAGAAAGAGAGCTTTGGGATCATGTCTACAACTATGAGCTAGACCATTTTCAAATAAATAGCGCTTATGTCGCTTTAAAGAATTGAAGAAATTTCTCGCCTGCTTATAAACACCATATTCACAAAACCCACCCTTAAAGCATTTGAAACTGAAGTCACGAGCCTTCATCGCAGTAGCCAGCTCAGTATCAAACCAACGAGCGCTTTTCCGACTAGTCTTAGACTTCAAAGGTGAGAATTTTACCATTAGAGAATAAAGCGTCACGCGAAAATGATCCCAGGCCTCGTCAACTCCGACAACAGCCGGATCAGGCCAACTTACTCTATGCAGCTTTGATGTAATAGCATCATAGTTCGCCCGAAAAACATTAATCTGACGTTTGTACCGAGCATGATGAAACACCCTCATTTGTAAATTTAGCAAAACTTTAACTACACAGTGATCAGACAAACCAACAGGAGAATCATATTGGATACTACTGATTAATTGACTGTTTGTCGATAGGCAAAGATCAAGAAGGGAAGAACTACAACTTGAAAAGCGAGTATGTAAATCAACAAATTGAGCAAGACCACAATAAGCAAAACACTCCATAAGGTCACAAGATTCACTATCACAAGTAGGAAGAACCGTATTCGAAGTCCATTCAACATCTGGCATATTCAGATCCCCAATTATCACAGTATCACAATCTCCTCGCGTATACAACTCTATCTCTTCAATAAGTTTCTCAGATATTGCCTTAGGAGCACGATACACAAGACCCAGTATGATGGGTGAGCTGTTATCAAACTTCACCTGACACCACAAACTCTCAACTCTATCAATAGACGACTTACTCAAAACACGCACATTAACTTCGTCTCTCATAAAGAGAGCTACGCCACCACCCCTACCCCCTATCCGATCACTACGGAACAAAGAATAGCCTGGGATGGATACCTCAGCATCGGATACATCACAATTAAGCCAAGATTCTGTAATACCAACTATAATTGGATTAACAGACTCGATCCTAAACTTTAGCTCATCGACTTTCTGTAACAAGCTCCGAACATTACAATAAAATATATTATGACTTTTATTCACACCAGTACGAGTAGTAATATCATCTCTAGCAATCTGACACACTTCAGATCCCAAATCAGCTAGGCACTTATATGCTATAAGACCTTGCCAAAACCCTCCACATTCACGAGAGGCGATACATTTAGTGGGGACCAACTGATTCGAATGCGTCGCCTCACTACTTGAAAATTTTGCACACATAGATTGCTCTCACCAAGTGCAACACGAGATGCAAGTTCTTTCTTAGCTTGATACAATTTCTCCCTTTGAAAAGCGTCAAGATCTTTCAAGAGACTAACATGGGATTCTTTTAAACGATATGAATTCCGAAGAATTAACTCAGCATGCGATTGCTCCCTAAATACGGCCTTGAGTAAACGCGGCCTATTACTAAGTGTATCACGCTTACCCAGTCGAAATAATGCAACGAGTTTAACACGTTTGACAATATCCACATTGCAAGAACCAAGTACCTGCGTCAATATAAATCTCACACTCTGGACGTCCTCGTTAAGACGTACTTGTGCGTTCTCAAATAAAGATTCTCTTACATTGGCCAGAATAACAGATCTACATCGATCAGCGGTGTGTTTCCTATTATTACCAATTTGCAATTCGAGACTGTCACGTGACACTGCGGATAGTGTATGTTGACTTATCGCTGATGCTTGTTCCTTCTTTTTGACAGTCCCATTATCAGACATATGACCATGACTATGAGAAACACGATCAAACGCACGACTAAAATCGAACAGAATAACATCAACTGCCTTTCCTTGAGACATGGATTCAATCCAGGCCTCACGGGCAGACAAAAGATTGGTAAGGCAAGAACGTCTTTTTCTGAAGCCATGTTGCATAAATCTATGCTGACCTGATATGCTCAAGTGTCTGAATATATGTTCGTGGATGATCCTTTCCAGTACCTTACCCAAATGACTTGTAAGACTTATAGCTCGATAGCTGTCTGCTAACCGCGGGTCACCCTTTTTGAATACTGGCGCTACGATCGCACTCTTCCATTCAGACGGTACCTTCATGCTATCCAGAGATGCCTAAAACAAGCTAGTGACCGGAGGAGCCAAATGTTGACTTAACACCCTGAGTAGATGCGGATGAATATCATCAGGACCTGAAGAAGATGAAGACGACAAATGTGATAACCTCCAAGCCACATCATCCACATTGAATACAATGGGAGCACTAATGCATGTAGGAAAACTGACTGACTGAACACTATCTTCTATGGTCGTACTAGCATTATGTAGGCCAAATGCATTAGCAAACTCATTAGCAACGTCAGAAGGGGAATCAAGCAACTTACCGTTTGATGATAATCTAGTGATTGCACAATAAGTACGCGTTGTTTGACGAACATATGACCAAAAGCGTTTTGGCGAGCTATTTAAAGATTGCACAATTTGGTCCTCATACTCCATACGTTTCTTAATTTGAGGCGTTTATATGCATTGCGAGCAAGTTTGAATTGAGCAATCAAATTACCTTTGTGTCTACACTTTCTGAACAAAGTGTTGCGTTTTTTGAGAGTTTCACGTAGACTACTGTCAAACCACGGAGGCTTTTTATGAGCAGTTTTACGTATTAATCTACGAGGAGCAAAATCGTCAGATATATGAATTAGTAAATCTCGAATGAAATGCCAAAGTTCCTGGCTTCCAACATTACTACACTCAAAGTTTTACGAGGACACAAACTGTTATAACATCTCAACATCAACATGATGACATGATCTCTTCGTCAATGCAGGTTTGGCATCGACTGCAAGAATATCTGAAGCTATAATCAGCTTAAACACCAAAACACAGTGATCACTTCCTCTTATTGAAGGATTATGGGATAGGTCACATATCTGACCATCTCGTTGAGAAAATACAAGATCAAGTATAGAACGTACTCGATCAGTGCCAAATCTAGTAGGAGCAGATACATGCTGAGTGCGTAATTGATTAATACCAAGAACTCCCATAGATTCTTATCCTCACTAAAACAGTTACCAATAATACTGTTGCCATCTTGATCAATCACCAGGGTCGGTAGATTAAAACCACCAACTAAGATGAACGAGTGATCACGTCAACTACAAGCTCTAGTTAAAATATGCATCAGCTCATCATCTAAAATTGCTGATTTGGGTGTTCGATAAAGAACACCAAATGAAACGTGGAGGCTATATGTAACAAGATCAACTATTAAGCACTCACAAGTTCCTTCTCCGTTTGAATATCTTACTATATTGCTCATAACGTTCTTACCCTGAACATAAAGTGCTACTCCACCACCCCTCTTAGGAGGGCATCTATCTGAACGTAATAATTGATAACCTGGAATAGATACTACGTTATCAAGAATGGCATCGTGTAACCACGTCTCAGAAATAGCCAACACATCTGTATGCATAGAATGCGTCCAAACTCTAACGTCATCAAGATTCGAAATTAAACTACGAATATTAGTGTAGCCAATGATAGGAGCACGTTGAGACGTGCAACCCAGAGAATGCACATCAGCATTCGGAATCAAACAATCGAAGCAAATGAGATCGCCCTCGTTACGAGTGGACGCCAACGCACAAACGGCCTTTTCCGGACAACTCGAAAATCCCGAATAACTAGGTTATCTTCTCCCTCCAAAATGCGACGATTCAACTCAATCCTAGCTTCCCTCATAATGCTTATTTCCTCCATCGAATAATCAGGACGGATACGAACTATATCACCACGCAATTTGTTCGAAACAGACATCACGAATCCAGCATGTTCATTAGTTTCAAATACCACCTTTAACAACCTCGGGAAATCCAACCGCTTACCTAAACGATATAGATTAAGCATTTGTCCGACAAAGTCGCGGCTCTCGCATGCGCATATCTGAGTTAATACGGAATGTACATGGTCTAAATCCGCGTCCAGTTTTCTCCGCTTGATGTATGATGATGGAGCCTCAGGCACATTTTGAAGGATTAGGCATCGATTTTGCGAGGCGCTACGCGCTTTACCCGATTGATTCGCTTTTTTGGTTTACCATTCATAATGTGACTTGAACTAAGATTGTGAGGATTACGAATATGCGATGAACTTTGCTCTCCCCGATCATTGCAACTTTTTGCCATCAAATCTTCAGACACTTTGAGACCATCAGCAACAGCAAGTGCAACCAACTCACGACTTGTCGCCACTACTTGATTTTCAGATGTTTTTACAGTTGATTGTGAGTCTGATTCTATGGAACGCGTGCTATTTGAGAAACTGTCAGTAGAACCATCAATCGATTCGGATTGATCACGCAGTTTCTCGTTTTGGACTAAACGGGTATCCAGAGAATAAGCAGGGTGAGCTTTGGTTTTGACGGAGATCGGAGAGCGGCAAGGGCGAATCCCATCACTGAATTCTTTGACACCTGGGAAGGTCAATTCTTTGCCCGCGGGGCTATTGCTGGAGATGCTCTGGTGAACCTCTTCGGTCACTGTACCGCACATGCGTGAGTGCTTACTGCCCCTTGTCCAGATGCGAATCGACCTAACCTGTTCGCTAGTATCTCTCGACCAATTGATAGGTGTACATAAAATATCTTCTGAGGAAAGGCAGAGTTTATTCAATATCAAGTGATTCGATTGGTGAGGTTTTGAAGAAGAGGATGATATCAACTTTGTGATCTGATTTCTGAGATCATCAATTTGTGCTCAGAGTTCATTGATTTGATATGTTGCACAGAACCCACACGTGAAATGGCCACAGTTCACTGCCTGATATTCAATAGGGTGAACAAGGATGCTCCAGCATTGACAATCTTTTTGATCGCAAGCCACCTGTTTTTCAGAATATTGCACTGTTTGGTCAGGGACACGCTGCTTTCTGCGATTGCGCTTGTTTGCCACCGTTATTTTCGTCATTGTCAACTTCATTATGGATGTCCAATGATTGTATGTTATGTACTTTATGTTTCGTACTTCTCGTCCTAATGTAACTCGTACGCAGAAGTTGGTGTAAAGTAGGTTTGATTAATGGTAATATAATCCCGGTAACTAGTCAAGCAATTCGTAATTTTATCGTAAGGTTGTCGTAATGTTGTCGTGAGGTTGTCGTGAGGTTGTCGTGAGGTTGTCGAGCGTATGTTATTTTATTGTTTTTATTTTAGATTGTAAGTAGTGTATGTTATTTATTGTGTGTTTAAGCTGTTTAAATTTTTTGTTCTGGGTTGAACTCACATGAGTCGAACTCCTATTATTAATTCTTACGAAGAATGATTTGCATGTTGTACTAGTAAAATTACCTTTTTTATTGAAAAGTTATTCAATAACGAACAAGATTTTATTGAATAATAGCATTAAAAAAGTATCACCTGTGATTCGCTTGAATGTAATTTTGAACAATTCATCTTATGAATTACCTTTACATCTTACGAATTGCAATCCAGCTTTCTTCGAAGTATATTTTTTTCCATTTGAACAGGTTTTGAATTTAAAATTTAACGTCCGCAATAGCACAAAGTTTTTTTGGTAGAAATTAATAAAATATGAAATTAAGTAATTCTAAATTTGCTCAGTCTTGTACAAAAGTATTTACTTGAATTCGTCGCTGTAAAGATTTTGTATTTATTTGGACAAGAATTTCGATCTATTTTACATCTGCTAATCAAATACAGCCGAAAATCATGATTAAATCTGATTTATATTCCGCCAATTGAAAAATCATGATTTTGGATGTTATTCGAACAATTTGCAAATAAAGTAATTGTTGTAGATTAAACCGTTCAGGTTTTTATTCAATAATATCTGAAACACAAAACATAATGTGACATTCAAATACATTTAATGTCATAACACTCTTCCCGTCAGCATTTTTAATCGTTGATATATGCGAGTCTTTGTCTTCGTTGTTTTCATCCAAGAGCCTCGACGTCCGTGCTAGACCATACGCGTTCATCTGCGACTGTAATGTTCGTTAGGAATACGTTGCTTCCATACAGTAACTTGTTATCTTTAAATTCCGTTCTTTGTTTGATCGAATTGTGTTCATGCTCTTCGTGTGAGACATGATTGTCTGATTTCGCGACGCCTGACGTTTCATAGTCTCGATAACTAGTTGGTGAGTTTGGCGCATACTCATACTCTTGACTGATAACTGTATCATCCCCTGTTACTGTGCCAGTCTGTGGTATTCTCGCTAATTTACGAACGGATACGGCCGACTCTTTTCAATATTCGTCTCGTACAACAGCGTAGTGGCCGTTGGATTTACAATAGTTCTACTTGACGAAAAGAATTTCAAGATTTTAATGCTCGATCATCCTTGAGTAAGAAGGCCCTGTCGTTTTTGATCCACTGTGGTAGAATAAATGAATTTTTAGAATTTATTAAGTAGCAAAGCAAACAACCGTGAAGCGTCTCTCCGGTGCTAGTACATAATAAGGATCGCAGAGACGCTAATACTGTAGGTAAAACTATCTCCCAGTGTTTACAGGACAAGTTTTTCGACTTTGTCGCCAACTGGACAGCCTTCCAAATTATTTCGACAAGCCGTACTGCCTGCCCATTTCCTCTCGGGTTGTACGGCTAGTTTCTACTACATGCGACACTTTGATATGAAAGAAAATCGCGAAATTCCAGAGATTGAAAACGTTCCCTGGTCCGAATGTATTCTAGCCGGGAACCCAAAAATACTGAAGATATGACAATGCAGGTATTACTAATGATGAAGAACAGTCTACAATGAAACGGCGAAAGGGAACCGAGAATACTCATCGATGACACAGAGCAAATATCAGTTTTTCGTGACGGAATCAAGAAGACTCTTGAAATAAATATTGAGTCTCTTAAATGGTCGAGTAGCATTAATAACGTGGCCGATAATTGGTTTACAGAACTTAGGCTTAATTTCAGCATAAACACGACAATGATTTGCGACCTTCATAACATCAGATTTATCGTAAGGAAGATTATATTGTCTTATAAAGTCTATCATTCGTGTGATACCTGGATGGCATAGTGAAACGTGGATGTGGTTTAGTCCTCGAGAGAATCTTGAACAGAACATGCAAATGCAATTCGTGACATCGCGTCCGCGGATTTATTGTCTTTTCCATTACAGTACTCTATTTCGTATTAATAAGGTGCCAACTCTAGGCGTCATCTGGCTACTTTGTCGTTTTTTTGTTCTACTAGAATGAATCATGTCGAACATGAAACTTAGACCTCTGGTCTTTTTTTGAAAGGTCTACCGAGAAGGTAATGTTTCAAGTATTAGATGCCATTGACAATTGCTTGAGCTTCCTTTTCCAAACTAGATTGATGCCGCGTTGTTTTGGGGATAGTCTGTGAAAAGAAAGATATCAGTCTGGTCGATTGGCTTAGGGCAGCTCCTATGACGTTATATGAGGCATCTGTTTCGACTGTCAGAGGCAGGTTAGGGTCATACGCGGCTAACGTAGCTTGTGAAATTTCGTGTTTAAGAGCTTTTATTTTAGCAATTACTTCATTTGGCGGCGGAAATGACTTGCAATCGAATAACAATCGTATATTTTTTGAAAACGATGGCACCCATTTGAAATAATACGCCAGAAGACCTAAAAATCGTTGCATGATTTTCTTATCGCAAGGTAACGGATAATCAAGTAAAGGTTTCACACGATCAGGATCTGGTTTGATAGAGCCGTTTGATAGTCGATAACCCGAAAAAATTAACCCATTCTCTCTGTATCTTGTTTTTCTTCTGCTTATGTAAGATTTACTTTATCGGCAAATTCGCAAAATTTTCGATGTCTCTCATCGTGTTCCTCGTTGTTCAAATGATTATGTCGTCCAAGTATGCAAAAACACCAACTAAATTATTTCCAGTGATTATTTGGTTCATTATATGCTGGAATACGGACAGGACACCGCATACGTCAATCCAAAAGGAATTCGTCGATACTGGTATAAATTTCCAACAGCTTCGAATGTTGTAAAAAAACGATCTTGCTCGAGCA
Source organism: Pomphorhynchus laevis (assembly GCA_012934845.2). Classification (NCBI taxonomy): domain Eukaryota; kingdom Metazoa; phylum Acanthocephala; class Palaeacanthocephala; order Echinorhynchida; family Pomphorhynchidae; genus Pomphorhynchus; species Pomphorhynchus laevis. The sequence goes on from WNNJ02002755.1 coordinate 229,890, forward strand.
GAGAAATTTGGTAATATGCATGGGATAAGTCGACAGTTGTAAAAACGGAGTACGTCACTATTTGCGATATCATGTGTTCTATGCGTGGGAGTTGATATGCGTCGAGTAAAGTATTTCTATTTATAGTACCGAGTAGTCCACAACCATTCGCGGTTTCTTTCCTTGATTATGTACCACTAACGCTTGAGCTCTCCAAAGTGATCGACTCTTCTCGATAATGTTTTGTCTCAGCAGTTTGTCAATTTCTTCTTTTATAAGGCGAGAATTTTTCAATGTTTGCCTACGCGATTCAGTACATATAGGATGAATGTCTTTTCGAATTCCAGGAAAGAGTGCAATCGGTTCGATATTCATGGTTTGAGCAGTTAGCCGTGAAGATATTGTTATACCTGGGTGTGTACCTCTGAACTTGAATGTAATCTATTGATTATGACTAAAGAATTTATCGAGCTATAATGATTGGCGCACATAATCTGGGCAGGATAAGAAAATGCCAGTTTTCGTATACTCGTCCCATAAATTCGAATGTTATCAGGCACTCGCGACGAACTACAGTAGATTGGTACGAGGAAGCCATCTGGACGTGTTGACCACAAGGTGGTGTGGCAATATTCAGATTATCCACAACTTTGGCGTCTATGAAGTTATCTGTACTGCCAGTATCCATCAGGTATGTGAACGGTTTGCCAGCAACCAAAACCTCGCGGAACATTCCGTTTATCTTATTGAAAGTCAACGAGTACATATCCGCAGTAGTTGAGTAGGTTATCTGTTTACGAGAGCGACACTTTTGAGAAGTGTCCATTCTAGCCACATGAATGACAGTTAGTGTTCCGTGCTGAGCAATTTGCTCGAGAATGAGGCGTGTTTCCACAAAAGTAACAACGTCTAGTGTGCAATGTACTCTGCTTAGTTTTTGTATTCGTTCTCAGGCTCGGTAACATCAACGCTTGTGCTGGCCAGGCTTGTTGGTTCGACTAATGAAATAATTGCCGCTTGCTGGTACGTTGCCTCCTGAGATTTCTTTATTGTGACTAGGTCTTCGAGATTGTTCACCCAGGACTCTAACAATCGTTGTCTTATATATATGTGCTATGAATGCCTTGAACGAATGTGTCGGTGATGTGATCTTTACGATTTGTAGTAGCATCCACCTCCTTGAAATCGCATTGTTAGGAAAGGTCATCCAGCTTGCGATGCAATGGTCTAATGACATCGAAGGTTCTTGAAACACACGTGTGCAGTTGAAAACGAGCGAATATCACATTTATTGGTTTGTTAAACGCATTGTTAAGAGCGGCGATCGCCATTCTTTAATCAATCCGAATCATCGAGTAGAAACGATATTGACAAGAGACAACTTTCACTGATCAGTGATATCGGTCTGTAATGCCAAAACACTGTCTTGGCGGGGCTTCCAATGAGTCTATTATTCCTTAGCATTTGGATCGTCTAGGTCGATACTCAATGTTGAAGGAAGGAGTAGTTTGTTCATCGTATGCTTGTTCTGCAATAAATATTATAGAATAAACTGTTGTATATTAAACCGTTCAGGTTTTTATTCAATAATATCTGAAACACAAAACTTAATGTAACATTCAAATACATTTAATGACATAACAGAAATTTAATTTACATTCTCGTAATGTGTTTTAGTGCACGAATCGTATTTTCGTGCACTATAATTGTTAAATTTTAAATCAAAATTGTGATCTTATATTTTTAAATCAGATCTAGTTATAATAAACTAAGTTCCTAAATTCGAAATATGTTTTATTCCTTTTGTAGATGATAATCTTTTCTCGTCCGTTTGTTAGCGGTAGTTTGCTTAAGCTGCTGCAAAAATATTCTCATACTAAAACGATGCCTATTTACCACAGCAGGTTTCATTCAACACATTTTAGAGATATACTCGTAAGCCAAAATAACTTTTAAGCAGTTAACAAATCCTTTTTATTTATAATCTAACATTCAGGTGTTGAAATATATATTTTTTCATGTAATATTTTGTGGCTCTTTCACACTTCAAAACAAAAATGATTATTTGTAATCTACCTGAACTAAGAAATATTTGTTAAAATATATTCAATGTGACAAATAATTTTTAAATGTATTTTTTAATATTACAAAATATTAATTTTTATATTTTGTTGCGATTTTAGTTTTTTTTTAATTAACAAATTAAAATTATAAGACTATTTAAATTAAGAAACAGTTTTTGAATATGTATTTAATATTTCAATGTGACAATAAATTAGTTTTAATAGTTGCGATTTTAGCTTCTGAAACAAGAAATGAAAATTGCTAGATTACTTGAATTAATAAATAATTTTTAAATGTATTTTTTAATATTACAAAATATTAATTTTTATATTTTGTTGCGATTTTAGTTTTTTTTTAATTAACAAATTAAAATTATAAGACTATTTAAATTAAGAAACAGTTTTTGAATATGTATTTAATATTTCAATTTGAGAATATATTAGTTTTAATAGTTGCGATTTTAGCTTCCGAAACTAGAAATGAAAATTGCTAGATTACTTGAAGTAATAAATAATTTTTAAATGTATTTTTTTTAATATTACAAAATATTAATTTTTATATTTTATTATGTATTTAATATTTTAATTTGAGAATATATTAGTTTTAATAGTTGCGATTTTAGCTTCTGAAACTAGAAAAGAAAATTGCTAGATTACTTGAATTAATAAATAATTTTTAAATGTATTTTTTAATATTACAAAATATTAATTTTTATATTTTGTTGCGATTTTAGTTTTTTTAATTAACAAATTAAAATTATAAGACTATTTAAATTAAGAAACAGTTTTTGAATATGTATTTAATATTTCAATGTGACAATATATTAGTTTTAATAGTTGCGATGTTAGCTTTTGAAACTAGAAAAGAAAATTGCTAGATTACTTGAATTAATAAATAATTTTTAAATGTATTTTTTAATATTACAAAATATTAATTTTTATATTTTGTTGCGTTTTTAGTTTTTTAATTAACAAATTAAAATTAAAAGACTATTTAAATTAAGAAACAGTTTTTTAATATGTATTTAATATTTCAATTTGAGAATATATTAGTTTTAATAGTTGCGATTTTAGCTTCCGAAACTAGAAATGAAAATTGCTAGATTACTTGAAGTAATAAATAATTTTTAAATGTATTTTTTTAATATTACAAAATATTAATTTTTATATTTTATTATGTATTTAATATTTTAATGTGACAATATATTAGTTTTAATAGTTGCGATTTTAGCTTCTGAAACTAGAAAAGAAAATTGCTAGATTACTTGAATTAATAAATAATTTTTAAATGTATTTTTTAATATTACAAAATATTAATTTTTATATTTTGTTGCGTTTTTAGTTTTTTAATTAACAAATTAAAATTATAAGACGATTTAAATTAAGAAACAGTTTTTGAATATGTATTTAATATTTCAATTTGAGAATATATTAGTTTTAATAGTTGCGATTTTAGCTTCTGAAACTAGAAAAGAAAATTGCTAGATTACTTGAATTAATAAATAATTTTTAAATGTATTTTTTAATATTACAAAATGTTAATTTTTATATTTTGTTGCGATTTTAGTTTTTTTAATTAACAAATTAAAATTATAAGACTATTTAAATTAAGAAACAGTTTTTGAATATGTATTTAATATTTCAATTTGAGAATATATTAGTTTTAATAGTTGCGATTTTAGCTTCTGAAACTAGAAATGAAAATTGCTAGATTACTTGAATTAATAAATAATTTTTAAATGTATTTTTAAATATTACAAAATATTAATTTTTATATTTTGTTGCGATTTTAGTTTTTTTAATTAACCAATTAAAATTATAAGACTATTTAAATTAAGAAACAGTTTTTGAATATGTATTTAATATTTTAATTTGAGAATATATTAGTTTTAATAGTTGCGATTTTAGCTTCCGAAACTAGAAATGAAAATTGCTAGATTACTTGAATTAATAAATAATTTTTAAATGTATTTTTTTAATATTACAAAATATTAATTATGTATTTAAATTTTAATTGACAATATATTAGTTTTAATAGTTGCGATTTTAGCTTTTGAAACTAGAAAAGAAAATTTGATTAGAATTAATAAATAATTTTTAAATGTATTTTTTAATATTACAAAATATTAATTTTTATATTTTGTTGCGTTTTTAGTTTTTTAATTAACAAATTAAATTTAAACTTTTTAAATTAAGAAACAGTTTTTGAATATGTATTTAATATTTTAATTTGAGAATATATTAGTTTTAATAGTTGTTTTAGCTTCCGAAACTTAATTGCTAGATTACTTGAATTAATAAATAATTTTTAAATGTATTTTTTTAATATTAATTTTTATATTTTATTATGTATTTAATATTTTAATGTGACAATATATTAGTTTTAATAGTTGCGATTTTAGCTTCTGAAACTAGAAAAGAAAATTGCTAGATTACTTGAATTAATAAATAATTTTTAAATGTATTTTTTAATATTACAAAATATTAATTTTTATATTTTGTTGCGTTTTTAGTTTTTTAATTAACAAATTGAAATTATAAGACTTTTTAAATTAAGAAACAGTTTTTGATAATGTATTTAATATTTCAATTTGAGAGTGTATTAGTTTTAATAGTTGCGATTTTAGCTTCCGAAACTAGAAATGAAAATTGCTAGATTACTTGAAGTAATAAATAATTTTTAAATGTATTTTTTTTAATATTACAAAATATTAATTTTTATATTTTATTATGTATTTAATATTTTAATTTGAGAATATATTAGTTTTAATAGTTGCGATTTTAGCTTCCGAAACTAGAAATGAAAATTGCTAGATTACTTGAAGTAATAAATAATTTTTAAATGTATTTTTTAATATTACAAAATATTAATTTTTATATTTTGTTGCGATTTTAGTTTTTTTTTAATTAACAAATTAAAATTATAAGACTATTTAAATTAAGAAACAGTTTTTGAATATGTATTTAATATTTCAATGTGACAATAAATTAGTTTTAATAGTTGCGATTTTAGCTTCTGAAACAAGAAATGAAAATTGCTAGATTACTTGAATTAATAAATAATTTTTAAATGTATTTTTTAATATTACAAAATATTAATTTTTATATTTTGTTGCGTTTTTAGTTTTTTAATTAACAAATTAAAATTATAAGACGATTTAAATTAAGAAACAGTTTTTGAATATGTATTTAATATTTCAATTTGAGAATATATTAGTTTTAATAGTTGCGATTTTAGCTTCCGAAACTAGAAATGAAAATTGCTAGATTACTTGAATTAATAAATAATTTTTAAATGTATTTTTTTAATATTACAAAATATTAATTTGTATATTTTATTATGTATTTAATATTTTAATGTGACAATATATTAGTTTTAATAGTTGCGATTTTAGCTTTTGAAACTAGAAAAGAAAATTGCTAGATTACTTGAATTAATAAATAATTTTTAAATGTATTTTTTAATATTACAAAATATTAATTTTTATATTTTGTTGCGTTTTTAGTTTTTTAATTAACAAATTAAAATTATAAGACGATTTAAATTAAGAAACAGTTTTTGAATATGTATTTAATATTTCAATTTGAGAATATATTAGTTTTAATAGTTGCGATTTTAGCTTCTGAAACTAGAAATGAAAATTGCTAGATTACTTGAAGTAATAAATAATTTTTAAATGTATTTTTTTAATATTACAAAATATTAATTTTTATATTTTATTATGTATTTAATATTTTAATGTGACAAAATATTAGTTTTAATAGTTGCGATTTTAGCTTCTGAAACTAGAAAAGAAAATTGCTAGATTACCTGAATTAATAGATAATTTTTAAATTTTTTTTTAATATTACAAAATATTAATTTTTATATTTTGTTGCGATTTTAGTTTTTTTAATTAACAAATTAAAATTATAAGACTATTTAAATTAAGAAACAGTTTTTGAATATGTATTTAATATTTCAATTTGAGAATATATTAGTTTTAATAGTTGCGATTTTAGCTTTTGAAACTAGAAAAGAAAATTGCTAGATTACTTGAATTAATAAATAATTTTTAAATGTATTTTTTAATATTACAAAATATTAATTTTTATATTTTGTTGCGTTTTTAGTTTTTTAATTAACAAATTAAAATTATAAGACTATTTAAATTAAGAAACAGTTTTTGAATATGTATTTAATATTTTAATTTGAGAATATATTAGTTTTAATAGTTGCGATTTTAGCTTCTGAAACTAGAAATGAAAATTGCTAGATTACTTGAATTAATAAATAATTTTTAAATGTATTTTTAAATATTACAAAATATTAATTTTTATATTTTGTTGCGATTTTAGTTTTTTTAATTAACCAATATGAATTATAAGACTATTTAAATTAAGAAACAGTTTTTGAATATGTATTTAATATTTCAATTTGAGAATATATTAGTTTTAATAGTTGCGATTTTAGCTTCTGAAACTAGAAATGAAAATTGCTAGATTACTTGAATTAATAAATAATTTTTAAATGTATTTTTTAATATTACAAAATATTAATTTTTATATTTTGTTGCGATTTTAGTTTTTTTAATTAACAAATTAAAATTATAAGACTATTTAAATTAAGAAACAGTTTTTGAATATGTATTTAATATTTCAATTTGAGAATATATTAGTTTTAATAGTTACGATGTTAGCATCCGAAACTAGAAATGAAAATTGCTAGATTACCTGAAGTAATAAATAATTTTTAAATGTATTTTTTTAATATTACAAAATATTTATTTTTATATTTTATTATGTATTTAATATTTTAATTTGAGAATATGTTAGTTTTAATAGTTGCGATTTTAGCTTCTGAAACTAGAAATGAAAATTGCTATATTATTTGATATAATTATTACATTTAATTATTTTTATTTATCCTGACGTAGTTTTGTTTTTTTATATTGCGTTTATTTTTAGCATTTTTATCTAATGGTAACATCTCTTCCAGTGGCTTGTTTAATCACCTATGTTAATATTAGACACGGTGGGTTTGTTAAATTAATACATTACATTAATCATTACATTCTATTTCTAATGTTTAACATTTTGATATCGTAATTTGGACCAAAGGCAAGTATTTTACGGTAGTTTATCTTTTAAAACTCGTAGGGCAGGATATTTACTCTTAATCTCCGCTTTATATCTAAAGAGGAGCGCCTCTTTATAAAAAGAGGCGCTTAAATATTATATCTTATCAATTTATTTTCTATATCTTAAATATTATAATTTTTCTATACGATTATGTTGAGTAATGATTTTAATGCCGACGATACATCCTACATATAGTATTAATGTAAAATAATATTAGTATAATAATGTTTATTAATATTATATGACTTAATCAACATGTACAGCACTGAACTTATTGGCATACTCGATATGATTTTGCCGTTCAAACAATGTACACCTCGCCGTCAGTCAGGAGCGCCCTGGTTCGATAGCGATTGCCGAAGAGCCAAGCGCTCCTTACGACACCTTCACTGAATTCAATCAAGATTCCGTCGTCGTAATATCACCAAGCCTTTTAAACTCATCTTACTCAGAATACCTCGAATTTCGACGCAAATACCGATATCTTTTGAACTCAAAATACTCCTCATACTGGCAAAGCAAAACATCTTTGCGTGACAATCATCAATACGCGTGGAAATCCATTAATAATCTTTTGGGTAGAAACGAATCTGTCACGTCTATCTCTATCTCTTCCAACGAATTCGCATCTCATTTGCAACGCAAAATAGCTCGAACTTTGACCTCAATCCACGTACCATTATCTTCTAGTTTCTCCTACCTAGCCCCATATCATACTGAACTGTTTCACTTTTCACTTTTATCTATCGAAAGCGTATCTGATGCCCTAGCACGATTACCCAATTCAACCTCTTCTCTCGATCCTGTTCCAACATACATTCTAAAGTTACTAAGTGACACCATCAGCCTTTATCTCACAGGTGTCTTCAATATGTCTATCCATTTATCACACTACCCTTCGTCGTTCAAACATGCCATAGTTCGCCCATTATTAAAGAAGCATCATCTTGATCCCAGTTCCGCCTCCTCCTATAGACCAATATCAAACCTTTCGACCATCTCAAAACTTTTCGAGCGTCTTATCCTCAGACAGGTAAGAAACTACACATCATCAAATTCTATGTTTCGACCTTTTCAATCAGCATATCGACCACAACATTCTACTATGACCGCATGCACAAAACTCTCCAATGATCTACTTCTTGCTCTTGACAAACATATAGTAAGCCTTCTAATTTCACTTGATTTATCCTCCGCCTTTGATGTAGTTGATCACACTATACTTCTCTCATATCTCAGACAACGTTACTGCTTCTCGTCTCATGTCATTTCTTGGTTCAAATCCTACCTCTCAAATCGCTCTTATCACGTAGTCTCCAACTCCAACTCTTCTGCGCCGGTTCCTCTCAGCTGCGGTGTACCACAAGGATCCGTTCTAGGGCCGCTTCTTTTCACCCTTCTTCTTGGTGATTTATCTTCCATCGTGGTCCCTTTCGGCTTTGAAGTTATTCAGTACGCTGACGATATAGTAATCTATGCATCATGCACACTCACATCTGCATCCAACCTCGCTGCCGATGCATCGTCTTGCTTCTCTGCTATTCACGCAAATCTTTGTTCAATCCGTATGTTTATAAACAACGAGAAATCTAACATGATGTGGATAACACCGCGCCACTCTTACACCCTCGATTTTCCAGTATGCATACACAATTTCCGTCTACCAGAAGTGACTATCATGACAATCCTCGGCGTCCCTTTTGACAATAATCTCACGTTTCTGCCTTTCATTCGTAGCAAGATCAGTTCATGCTCCCTCATCCTCCGTGACATCCGAAGTGTCCGTAGAAACCTCGACGTCAAATCGACAGCTATGTTAATCTCCAGCCTTTTCATGCCTCGTCTAGAATATTGCTTAGGTCTTCTCGTAAACTGTCCAGCATCTCAATTTCACTATTTACAAAGGATTCTGCACACGGCTGCTAGAGTCATCTTCCGCCTTCGCAAGTACGACCACATCTCCAACACCCTCCGCATCCTTAACTGGCTCGACATTCCGAGCCGCATAACCTCTCAAATTCTCACACTTGCATGGCAAATCAAATTCCGCACAACCCTCCTTATCTATATCTTCCTGATAGCGCATCCAATATGACGACTGTTCTCTTCCTAAGAAGTCATCGCTCCTACTCGCTTTTCGTCCCCCGTCACAACGGTAATGACGGATATGGTGCGTTCACCATCGCTGCACCACGCCTTTGGAACAAACTTCCTCGAGACACAAAATCATTGACGTCGCTTAAACACTTCAAAACTTCCTTGATCGCCATACTTCTTGCAAACGAACTAAAATAACACTTTCAGCCGCAATCAATTCAATAACTCTACATACAAGTTCAAACATTCATCGGACGTAAACTTGTCTTTTAATTTTTATAGTGGGCCTGTAAATGGTTCTATTTTACCACAAAGGCCACTCTAAATTAATTCTATTCTATTCTATTCTATAATATTGTATTAATATAATATTACAATATTATAAGATAATATTATAATAATATTATAATATTATGTAATAATATTATAATAATATTATTATTAATAATAATATTACAATATTATAATATTACAATATTATTACAATATATATAAAGTAATCAATTAATCCGCTCGATCACATATCAAACTCAGGTTTGTATTCACGATACCGAATCTGATCTATTTCGAAATCTTTGCTATGTACTACGAATGGGAAGATATAGAATACCAAAAATATCGCTATATTTTGATCAAGAAAAAACCTGGAGTCGTCCGAGAGGGTTGTTCGGAAGAATTTAACCTAACATTTAAAGACGTTGCCAAGAAATTATTTTTAGCTATCGAACATCAGCTGGCACATGTTCAAACTAAGATGCAGACAAGAACTGGAAATGGTTGCTCAGAATCGACTATCCTGGACTCATATAACTACCTTGCGATTACTTCTTTTTTGATGTTTTGTAACACACTATCTGTATTGCCTAGTGTTCATATATAATAGTTGAAAGTCATTGTTATATACTTTTTCAACAAAAAAGTTATATTTTAAAAACTTTTATAAACCTCTTTAGAATATATCCTGGAATGGTGTTTTTATCACTTACTTTCATATATAACATGACTAAACAAATTAATAATTTCATCAACTACCATCGAATTTAAGCAGATTGAGTCTAATTTTTCGATTTTGAAATATATAAAAACTGTTTTTAACTAGATATGGATTTAACCAATATTCAGAACATTTCATCTCATTGTTGATATTCGAAAGATTAAGAACTTTAACAATATAGTTTAATTAAATAATTTTTTAAAAAGTTTTATATACAAATCAAATCCCAATTTAAAAATATTCTTAAATTATTCGACGCCCAAATTTCTAAGCTTCTATTGACAGTTGTTGTACTATTTATTACTATTTCGTAATTATTATATTGAACGTTTTATTAAATACTGAACCCTTAATGTTTTCATTATTAATTTCTAAGCTTTTATTGACAGTTGTTGCACCATTTATTACTATTTCGTAATTATTATATTGAACGTTATATTAAATACTAAACCCTTAATTTTTTCATTATTAATTTTCGATATCTATGTTTAATTAGATATTTACTGGAATAAAAATTATTTGTTTCGAATATTTCACTTTCAAATATTTTGATTTTTGAATTTTCCTAATTTTAAAATCATTAAATTCTTTTTTTAAATTTATATTAAAGATATCACATCAATATTGTATAATTAAATTAGCAATACATAATTTTAAGGAAATAATTCTCGTGCATTGGCACAAGTAATAGATTATTTTATTACAATTTATACGATAAGTTTAATCGTTGATCTCGAGTTTCAATATTCTATCATCATTAGATAACTACTTAGGACATGTTTGAAAATGGTCTTCTTAGATGATATTTTATTCCTTATATATAAATGATTGTTTTGAATTAGTACAAAAATATTTCAAAATATAAGTAATAAATATTCTTATTATTATAGTATTTATTATATTAGTAAATATTCCTATTATATTTGTTATATTATCTAATAGATAATATTATAATATTATCTATTATAATTATATAATTAGATAATATTATTATCTAATATTATATTATCTAATATTAAATATAATTTTTAACTTACTAATGAAGGAAACTACAATAAAATTAGTTTTATTCTAAAACACTGACAAACTGTAGCATAAAAATATTTTGTTCCATTTAAACAGGTTGCGCTGAATTAAGTGAAATTCCAGAAGGTTATGAACCGGAAGAATATGAATATTATCAGGTAATCAATGTTTGTGAATTTTCTTATATGCTGTTTTGTACTAGCACCCGATTAGCCGATTTCTCGCAAAATATTTGTGCATATCTCCACCACAGTTACATGAAATGTATTTGCATAAGCGCTATCTAAATTACCAGGAGACTCAAATGCGGTAGGTTCCCTTAGTTCTCATTTATGATACTATCTTGGCAAGTAGTACTTAAATATAATTTTTAAAGTTTGTACTCTTAGTCTCTTAAATATTTCTTTATGCGTTTTAAACTATTATTTCTATTTAAGTACTTATATTTACTTATATTTAATCGAAATGATTTTAATTACAAAGTAAATAATTCAAATGATTTTACTAAATCTAGAGGTGTTTATCTATTAATGAGCAAACAGTGTTAATATTTAATATTAACTCATATATTTGAGTTAATATTTGATCTACCACGTTATTATTTAATCTTAATATTACCCGGAAAGCAATAATACGTTACTTATTTTATTTATAGTGAGAACTGGTTAGGTCTCGCTATTTTAGTCAACAGACATAGTTATATGTTTGTGTAGATAACTATATTTGTAGATATCAACGAAGCATAAAGTTGAAGTAGTGATAAAAACAATTCTTGCTCTTCAAACATCGCATTGATGTTATCAAATTGCTAAAAAAATAATCCAATTATAATGAAAATCTCAGGTGCTAAAATTAATAACGGAATTAGTAAACTTTATTGTCGATAAAGTAAATAATTACCTTTTTTAATTTAATTGATTAGATTAATCGATTACGGTTTGCTTTACAGGAGTTTATGCTTTGGGTCTTCTCGGTTTGGTTCTCCCAAGCAAATAAAAAATCTTTTGGCTTATTTTAAGCAGTATAAATATGCGTATCGACTATGTCAATTTTATTTTGTAGAAACCAAGTTGAGTATTAAAAATTAAATTAAATCTCAAATATAAGAGCGTTGTGGTTAAAAAATCACATAAAATACTCATTACATATCTCGACATTACTGGTAAGTTTGAGCTTATATATAATTATAATATATAATATATAATGTATAATATTATAATATATAATATTATATAATATATAATATTATATAATTATAATATATAATTATCACATAAAATATATCTGATACATCTCGATACTTTAGTTGTGTTTGGGTATGAATAATGGATCTTCATTAGAAAATAATTGAAATTGTTTTATCATATTTTGCTATTTGCCTCCCCCACTACTTAAATTGTACATGTGAGTAAAATTTGTATTTTAATTTTTCGTCAAAAAAGTAAGTTAAAATTAAAAAATCTCAAAATTTTTAAGCACAAATACAAACTTTTGTATTGCTATTATAAACTAATTTTTATGCTATATAACATACCACAATTTGATCAGCCATGCTATTAAATATTTGACGATATTCAATTTTACATTTTTTAAAAAATATTTGGAAGTATTGTTTAAAAAAATAATTTTAAAATTTTAAATATTTGACGATATTCAATTTTTAATTTTTTAAAAAATATTTGGAAGTATTGTTTAAAACCAATATCAGAGTATATTGCTCAAAATATTTACATAAAATATATATGATACATCTCGATACTTTAGTTGTGTTTGGGTATGAATAATGCATCTTCATTAGAAAATAATTGAAATTGTTTTATCATATTTTGCTATTTGCCTCTCCCCATATTCGTTAACAAAAAAATGATTCCAAATGATAAATATATTATTCTTTAAAATAATTACATTACAGCAAAATCGCGAATGAGAGTGAATAATTTTTCAAATAAATTTTGTCCGCGATTCCTGTGTCGCCATAGAAATTCAACTAGATAGGAATCCGGCATTTGTCTATATGTTCCACATTCCAGCTTGTTCCGTCTTTTTAGCTGATTCCACGTGCTTTCCACTGTCTGTGTATGATGACTCTCTTCCGATACAAATTCCTCACTGTGATTAACGGTGTAATGCTGAAAATTGTATCCGTCCATTGAATCTAGCCCGCTGTAACCCTTCCACATATCTGACAGAATAATGCTGCCGTTATGTATGAACGCCTTAATACAGCTTTTAATGTTTCAGCTGTACGATTATCCACAGCAACGAGAAATACCTCCTTAGTTTCGCGGCAAATACCGTCGAACACCCATTGTTGTGCGTACACCTTCCCGCGGTTGTATTTGCGACGGCTATACATGGTCTCGTCGACTTCAACTGTGAGTCCATCGCCGCCAATAAATGAAGGGTTGCGCAAAACGTCAAAAGCGCACAGTTCTCGAAAATAGTTTCGAAAATCTACAGCCGTTTCTTGGCTCAGGCCCAACTCGTCTTTACAAAATTTGATGCTGGTTAACTGCTTTGTCCAGCAATATGCAAGGAGAATGACCTTTTCCAATGGAATTCGGGATCCATCAAACCACGTGTTCTTACGGACGGATACCCATTCCTTGCAACCTGCTTTGGCGCAATACCAGTGCAAAGATTTACTTTTTGCACCAATTTTAAAATAAAATTTTAAATATTTGACGATATTCAATTTTTACATTTTTTAAAAAATATTTGGAAGTATTGTTTAAAACCAATATCAGAGTATATTGCTCAAAATATTTACATAAAATATATCTGATACATCTCGATACTTTAGTTGTGTTTGGTTATGAATAATGCATCTTCATTAGAAAATAATTGAAATTGGTTTATCATATTTTGCTATTTGCCTCCTCCCACTAATTATTATTATTTAAATATTCCAAATATTAAAAACTTCCAAATATTTACAGCGACTTTGCTGTAATGTAATTATTTTAAAGATTCATTTGGAATCATTATTTTGTTAACGAATGGGGTAAATAGTCTGATATTTGAGCAATATTTTGAGCAATATATTCTGATATAGCGCATCCTATATGACGACTGTTCTCTCCCTAAGAAGTCATCGCTCCTACTCGCTTTTCGTCCCCCGTCACAACGGTAATGACGGATATGGTGCGTTCACCATCGCTGCACCACGCCTTTGGAACAAACTTCCTCGAGACACAAAATCATTGACGTCGCTTAAACACTTCAAAACTTCCTTGATCGCCATACTTCTTGCAAACGAACTAAAATAACACTTTCAGCCGCAATCAATTCAATAACTCTACATACAAGTTCAAACATTCATCGGACGTAAACTTGTCTTTTAATTTTTATAGTGGGCCTGTAAATGGTTCTATTTTACCACAAAGGCCACTCTAAATAAATTCTATTCTATTCTAATTGTTTAGGTTGTTAGAGCACAAAGTAAGAAATCTAATGAAAGAACGACAGGATTATAAGGCATGGTATTACAATCCAGTTCCATCCATAGAATCAAGAAAGTACGTTGATCGTGTGGACGAGCTTGAGTCTTCAAGTGGTTATCCCCTTAAATGGAGACATTCTTCGTAATTTAACACAAACCCTTATTGTAAACGCTTACCAACATAAGAAAAGTAATATTATTAAAGTTGCCTATTCCAAATGCTTAGAATACTTAAACTCTTTTTTACTATTAATTCTTTAGTTTTTCCTATTTATTATTTATTTTTATAAAAGAGAACTTTAACCTGTTTTATTTAAATTGCCTATTTATTAATTCTTAAATCAATTTTATTAAGTTCGAAGAGAAAACAAGAAAAAATATTAAAATTTTAATGACTATTTTATTCTGCACGTTTCTTTTATCCTTTCTAAACGCCAACATTTAGACGCTTGTAGAATACAAAAACGTCTTTTTGTACAAATTCATTTTAATAAAACTACGGCAGCGGATAAAATTGGTAGGGTTTAATTTCAAGAAGATAATGCTGTGCCTATAGTAGATTAGAGAATAAATTAATTTATCAAATCAGAGAAAGGATTTAAAGGTAATTTATATAAATTACCTTTAAATCCTTTCTCTGTACTCTTGTGCTCATCAGCCTAAGCTCTCCGAGATTCATTGTCCATGTTATCAGGTAAATCGGTCTATCAACAATAAGTTACGTTTAACCAGAAACATTTTTATATACGAAAATTAAATAACCGAGTGAAATTTTCTTCTTTGAAAAATACACACTAATAAACTAGTTTCGGATGAAAATCCTTCTTTAGAATGTATTTGTTTGTAATATTATCTTAATATTATATATATGAAGTGTATATACTTTATATTATATATATTCCATTGATCACAAATTGAAGCTTATCTTTGAGCACTGTTTTTATTAATTTCAAATGTTTTAGTCAACCTTAGTTGGCTAAAAGTACGCCACATTTCAGTATTGGTGGACCTCATCAGCTACTGCTCCAATACCTTCACGTTTCGATCATTTTAATGTTGACTGACGATCATTCGACTCGATCACTCTATTTTTTATTATTTTATTAATTTTGGATTATAAAATATAATAAATCGTAGATAAAAGCTATATATATTTTTAGGTTTTTTGTTTTGTAAAAACATTAAAAATACTTTGTAAATTTCGATTAAAAAACTACTTATTTTACTTGTATAATAAACGTAAACTATTTTAGTATCTATTACTTTATTATACCCATACAGTAAGAATATAATGAGGTATTTTAATAAAGCAATGTGAAATATAAAACAATAATGAATAATACATAATGCTTTTAATTCAGCATTAATCATTAATAAAATCATCAATGAATTGGTACGTAATGATTAATTGTTACTAATGAGCGATTTTATTAATTGATGAGCGATTCTTTATACCGCGAAAGACATTGACAAATGTACAGCTGGCATCTACATCTTAAATGATAAATAACTAAAGTATTATTGATATTATTTATATTTTAGTTGATATTTTTATCAACTGAAAAGTAGTGATAACTTTACATTGAAATTTATTCAAAATTTATTTTTTATACCAAAATTACCAAAATTAAATTTTAATTTTATTTAAGTAAGATTTTTAGATGTCACCATATATTTTATTAGATTCAGCTTTGATTTTTGATTTTGCTTACTTTCAAAAATGCTGACCTTGATGCGATTTTTTTAAATTTTATTTTATCTATTAGATGAAATATTGAAAATTCAAAAATAATTCTTTAAATTGCTTTATTTTCAATTTGTTTATAAAGAATTTGTCCAGTCTTAATTTATGCGCTCACATAAAAACATTTGAAATGCGACTGTTTATTTAATTAATAAAATTAAAATATAATAAATAAATAAAATTAATCACAAATTAAATGGATTTAGTCATTATTAAGTCATTCGATAAAGAGATCGTTTATTCAACTGATTTTTACATTTAACAATCAATATTTATGATTACTATAATATTTCGGATTTACATTATTAAATGCTTTGGATTAAATGTCTCTGCTTGAGACATTTAGATTACAGTGAAATTTTCAATATTTTGAAACTTTTTAAAAATGCTTAAATTGACGAATATTAACATATATGAACTTTGACATAAGTTGACATAATAAAATTTTACCTTTCTGTTTGGGGCATCGAAATGTTCATCTCACTAATAACTATTTTATGAGACGAATTCACCCTAAAGTTTGAAACTAGAGAAAAAAAGTTTAAAAATTAAATACGTAAAATAAAAAAATATGTAATATATGTGATATGTAATATAATATTTTATAGAATATTAGCAACGGACGCTTTAAATTATCTTTAAAGCAATCGTATCTTTATATTAAATTTACTATCTTATGAATAGTAATTTCTCCTTTGCTGGATGATCCGTCATGGCAAGTATCTTTTACTGATTTTGTATAATTTATATATTTATATTGTATTAATATAGTAAGTATAATATTTAAATCTATTAATATCAGCGATCTCGTTAGGTGATTTGCAATCACCTAACAAGTTTTGTTTTAATTACTTTGCAATTATGTTTTTATTATGTTGTGTTCCTCACTTCCACATGCATAAATTCTTATCTGTATGCCAATCGACCAACAGATTATCTGACTGATAATCTTTCTCGAAAATAGAAGTCGACATCACAAATGGAATAAAAGATCCATTTTCGATGTCTATTACGCGTTCTTTCAAATATTTAGCCTTGCGATTTTAGTAATAGTCAAATGTGTTCAAGAGCTTGCTGCTGTGGGTAAAAAATCGTAACATCCAAGAATGTTCGCTTAGTCATTGAAGTAAATAAGTCAGTGATCGATATGTCTCACGATCTCTGGTAGTTGTGGCTGGATTAAATATATATGATGTAGAAAATGGAACAATTGTTAGTACATGTTCTATCTAAACATTTTGATTTGTTTTAATTACTTTGCAATTATGTTTTTATTATGTTGTGTTCCTCACTTCCACATGCATAAATTCTTATCTGTATGCCAATCGACCAACAGATTATCTGACTGATAATCTTTCTCGAAAATCATATATAAAATATATATTTTATATATAAAATAATATATTGTAATAATAAGCATATATTATTAATGTATTAATAAAATATTTAATATTTAATATAAATATTTTAACTATATTAAAATATTTTAATATAATTATATTTAAATTATTACGTTGATAAAATTGGATTATTTTTTAGAATAAATTTAATTATCGCATTTACTCCAAATATTAAAATATCAAATGAATATTGGGTTATCAATAATATTATATTAATGTTTTTGAATTGAATAAAAATAATTTCAGTGATGAATGATTGGTTATGTCAGTCATATCATCTGTTAATTAATGTATTAAGAATAAACATCCCACGATGTTATCTAGGTTAAAGTGCACCCCTTTTAATACCTTATGAAAGGATATTCAGTTCAATGTGTGATATGTAATATATAGTTCTACAAGTGGATACAATGATATACTTAGATGTAGGTAGCATTTCTTAATTTGATATCATTCGAGTAATCCTGTTTGCTGATCCGAATAAATATAATGATATACTTAGAGATAAGTAACGGTAGACTCCAAATTAAATAGAAATAATTGCGAAAATAATAACATTACCACGAGATCATTGATAATCTATGAACAATTTCTAGCCTATGATAGAAATTAGCAATTCTGAGGACTGCCGTTTCGCGGTTATTACTAATCAGTTGTGTATGCACCACAGTACTTAATGCAAAGGGAAACCTAAATACATCCACCTAACGAGATTGCAAATCATGTGATATTGTGATTCACAAACTTAAAATATTTTTCACAATTGTGTCTAAATGCACTATTCAATGTGCAGTAACCGCAATACATTGGCCAAAAATTTAAAATCAGTTTTCTGGCCACTCTGTATACCATTAGTAGACGCCAATTGGAGTAGAAGTGAAACTCGTAAATGTAACTCTGTTGGATGATCCGGCAGTGGCGATATCTTTTACTGGTTTTGTATAATTTATGTATTTATATTGTATTAATGTATCTTACCAATAATTTCGTTAAACAAATTTTGTTCAATCGTAAGTGTCGATGCGATAAGTACAGATATGTATAAATACAGATTTAATTATAACGTTGCTGATTTGAATCGGTCTCTTTTACATCAATATCACTAATTTTACAAATAACTTTGTTACTTTTCAAAACTCTAGCATTACACTTCACGTCTGAGCAGCAATTCAGATCATTTAATTGAAGCGACATATTTTGTACTACAACAATTTCTTGACAAGAAAAAACAAATAATATACAAGATTTTTTCTGACAACCACTGGTCGATGTGTCGGGTCGTGGATACAGTGCACTCAACTCCCGCTTCACCACAAGTTGAGTCTTCGGGCGAAGCTTTCGGTTTCCCGCGCAATCTTTGTTCATATCTTAACCTATGAACATGAGCTTTGGGTTGTGATCGAAAGGATAATATCTCGGATACAGGCGACCGAAATGAGATTCCTTCTCGGTGTGGCAGGTCTTAGCCTTTGAGATAAAATTAGGAATTCGGTGATCCGGGATGGACTCGGAGTAAAGTCGCTGCTTCTCCACATCGAAGAAAGTCAGCTGAGTGGCTAGTACACGTTTTGAGGATATCCAGAGATCGCCTTTCTCGGAGGGTTTTCCAGACCTGACTTTCTGGAAAGAGACTTCGAGGTAGGCCTCGATACCGGTGGAAAGATTTTGCACTATAAATTTAAAAATAAAACCTGCTGACAAACAAAGTCCAAAGGGTCAATAATCGTGTAAAGCGGAAGAAGCGTTATGCATACTGTAATGTTAAAGTGACGAAATATATTTATTGTTCAATAAATATTGCTTAACATACGTTTATTGAGCGAATATAATATGAACCTTATCTGTTTAGCGCAAACACCCTGTCTAATAATACTTTATGGGACGTATTTAATCTGAAAATTCTACGGTGGAAAAATCAGTTTACGTACAAAACATTAGGTTTTTGAATAAAATTAAGCTATTTTTCCAATATTAACAATGGGCTTTTTAAATTTTCTGATTTAGACAAGATTAAATACATCAAATTATCCGTAAAGTGGTGGTTAGATAATGCTATATTTAATGATATAAATTTACTATTTTATAAATATTAATATTATCGTAAATTTAGGTAAAAATTAAATGTAATTTAAATTGTTACTTTTTCTCTGATTTAGACAAGATTATCATTGTATTTACCTTACAAAATATTAAATGTAAAACTTAAAAAAGTTTTTATTTAAATTGTTCAATCAAAAAGTAATTTAATTGTAGATTTATACCAAATTTTGATATCAAAATTTGATATCAAAATTCGTTGCATTTTTAAATTCCGTCGTTATCTGGCCTTACAAATGTATTTATAATTTGCTATCTAATTTACATTAGATATGAACATTCTTAAGGAAGAAATTTTACTCTAATAAAAACATTTTGATTTTATAAGATAAAAATCATTTCTATTACACTTCCATTCAATTTTATGGTCAGAAACTGACTTTTATTATTGATCTTTTTGCTTTCAAAACAAACCCTTAAACTCCCCATGTAACTCAATTCCAATTTTGCTCCAACACTAATTGTTTGCGCTCGGATATAAGAAACCATTCCATCACATAAATACATCAGATAAATAAAAGTAAAAAATGAAATAAAGAAATGTAAGAATAAAGAAACAATTGTCTAATTGTTTCACAAAGGCCGATATTTGTTCGAAACTTATTGGTCTCTAATGGCGGATTTCAAAAAAGTTTTACTAACTTTTTAATTTTGAAAATTAAAGTCAATTGTTTCTCACGTTATTTCTTTTATTTGTCTTACATATTTCTATTATTCAATGGTATATTTAATGTAAGTCCAGATCATTGCCATTCGAAAAGGAATTGGGACTCCTTTTGGCGGATTAAATTGATCTAATAATCTAATCAAAAAATCAAAATCATAAAAATGCAAAATTTTTAATTTATTATGGAAGAAATAAGAAAACCAATTCTTTATTAATGCGAGAAAATCTTTTACTTTTCTCGCGTTTTATTGGCATGTGAATTATTCGTTGAATTATACGTCGAATTATAAGTCGAAGTTTACGTAATTAGACGATCCAATTTTATTGTGAAAAAATTTAGCAATTGATGGGTATTCATTAGAGAGAGAATATGGTCTTAGTAATCACGGTTAGAATTTTACAAAAAAAATTTGCTTACCTAATGCTAGATTTACGAATTGACTACATGTGAGTTTTGCGAGCAAGAACATAGTACGAAACGTCATAGAATTTCGAAATTATTTTGTTAAATATTCGCATTCGACGTACTTCAAAGTCCTCGACGTATAGGTGGCTATGAATTTACAGATGAAATCAATAGGTATATAGCCGCAAAAATGCAACGAAGACCAATGTGGAATTTATAGGGAAACTGAGGAAATATATATCTAGCTACTGTAATCAGTCGCTTGGCTGAAATCGAGCGAAAAAGTTAAAAATTAAATAAAACCATTAAAAATTAATAATAATTAATAAATAATTAATTAATTATTAATAAATTAAATATTATTAATCAGTTGTATTTATCAGTTAGTATTATTACTTACCACTTGCTGTTTTGCGATAAGTGTGATCAGTTTTGCATTATAAATTACCTTAATTGTTTTCTAGAACTTTTACAGAAAGAAATGCCCGTTTAACGGCTGTGTTAGTGTGATCAGTCTTGCAGATGTACCAAATCGGCATATGCTCATTTATAAATTACCTTCATTGTTTTCTAGAACTTTTACAGAAAGATATGCCCGTAAAGTCCTTGGCCTCTAACTCTACGCTAGATTATTGCATCACCTTTTACAATGACAAGCCCAATTCTTCCTTAAATAGATTCAATTCGTTATTTTTCAAATATTAGTTAATTAATATTTGAAAAATATAACCATTAATTATAAAACTATTAAATATAGTTATATAAAAAAGTTATATTAGTTACTTAAATATATAAGCGTTTTAATATTAGCGTTTTGTACTCTTTGCAGTTAACAAAACACACTTATATTTATTAGTAAAAATTCCCACCCATATTTGTTGAAGAATTGCAAGGTAAGAAAATTCCCTACCTCGCAATTCTTCAAAAGTTATATTTATTTTGACTAAGTTTGACGATTTCTATTAATAAGTTCTCACTGGCCGCGACTGATATTGATTACGAACATTATTCGTCTGAAGACTTATACTATTTTAATTTATTGATTAACATTGGCAATTGAAAAATACCATAATCCTTGATAGATAAATGTAAAATTGTTACAATATATAGTTTACCACATGATAATCTTTTATAATTTTTAATTAAGAACTTTGATTTTCGTCCTTTGTCTCACACTAAGAAATATATTTTTGGCGTTGAAAGAAATCTTTTCGATTTTTTGCAATGCAAATGCTACTTGGTTATTTTGAACATATAACAAAATCGAGTGAAGCCTTTACTATCAAATAGCTCAGAATTCAGCATTTTATCTTCTCTTATACCCAGTACGTAACAGAGTCGCCGTTATATTGTTGCTTGTAGTCGTTTTAAACTATTAATGCATACCGATCTAAAAGCTTTTAATAACTAACTGAGTATTGCGTCAACAAAAAGATGCGCTATTACTCTTTCTCTTGTATATTAGTAATTAACATAAATTCAAAGAAGTGAAACGAAAATTACACTTTGTTCAATGCTTTTTATCTTTCCTTTCGCTAAAAGAATATTACGCATTTTATTCAAAAAGTTGAAGAATAATTCTCTACCAAAATCCGTACTTAGTGAGACACCAACAGCGATAAAATAGTAACAATTTTGTCCACTGTCATAGATAAAAATTATCATTTTCAAATTGTGAAGCTGCTCTGTCGTTCACGATCTGTAAAAGCGATTTTTAATGAAGGTATTCTCGTTCGCAAAATGCACTTTTATAATGTGACTTTTTTGCTGAAAGGCCAATGCAATTTACAGCTTTACAGCCCAATCCGAAGTTGAACTGTCATTCGATGAAAATGAGCAACTAGATATCGTTGACAGGGTACTGGTTCTATAATATTATGGACAAACTTTACCCTAAATTATTAAGATAGAGTGTTGGAAATGGTTGGTGGACAGCACGTAATGCCCAGGGAAAATGTGGACTTATTCCAGAAGCATACGTAGATGTATGTTAATAAATTAGTTCATTTATTTTATTGTTTTGATTTTTAGTTAATTGAAGATTCAAATGATGGAAATCAAGCAATATCATTAGAAGAAGCACAGGTAAATCTTATAATTTCAATGCAATTTAAGTATACTTAAAGTTTAATTTCAGAAAAACACTATCAAATAAAATAATTGTAATTTAAATTTTTATTAAAAATTAAAAATTAATTTTAATTAATTAAAAGTTAATTTTTAATTTTTTATAGTAGTCATCAAAAAGTTTTATTTTAAATAAATTGACAACATCTAAAAGATTAAATTTATAATTCAGTTTTTATTATTGAGTTAATTTTTAATTTTTTATATATGTCATCAAAAAGTTATATTTTAAAAATTTTATTTAATATAAAAAAATAAAATAAATTAAAATTTTATTTAATTTTATTTAAGTTTTATTTAATTTTTATACAGAATTTGATTTAATTTGCGAATCTGATTAAGAAATCACAAACACTCAGTATTTGTTGATGAAACTGTCGTTTTAATAGACGTGACGAATGCATTAAAAGTTTCACACTTTTGCGCTTCCATCACTATTTCATCAATACCATCCTGATGTCTGTAATTTCGATTATCATTAAATCCGCTTAGTTCTTTGACTCTATCCTTTACCATTTCAATGCGTACTTTTCGAAAATATGTTCTTTCAATGTTGTCTGATGATGGTCCTTCATCTTTCACAAGAAAATGACCCTACGACGGATTTACAAGATGAATTCTAATTATGATGCGATTAAAATTCATTATCATGCAGTAAAATCGTCATGTTTTGAAAATCTCATGTTTTGTCTTAACACTTATTTGTTTTCTGTCGTCACTTAAATATCGCTACTTCCTATCGATGTTTCGAAGTTCCGATGTATGAATTATGATTATCAGAATTCGAAATCAGTTCAGCTAACTGAGTATACATATTTTATTTTATTTTTTATAAATTTATTTATATTATAAATAAATTTATATACAATTTTTATTTTTAGAAATATATCTATCCTGATATGTTTTTTAAATTTGTAAATATCCAGGAACTATCAAGTATAATTAAACGACAACAAAAATTATTTTGATATTTCGCTAGTAACTACTATCATCTCCAGAAAATTAACAAAAAATAAAAAATTTTCACATAAATAAAGTTTCTTGATAAATAAGTGAGATTGTTGATAAATAAAGTTTCATAAATAAAGTTTCTTTATAAATAAAAAATAAGAATAAATAAAGTTTAAATAATAAATTAGATAAATAATTAAATGAAATTAGATAAACATTAAAGGCAACATCCGATAAATGCGCGAAAAATTATAAATCAAATCAGCTAAATGAGTCTACGTATTTTAAAAATCAAAAATAATGATAAATAAAATTTAAATAATTAATAATTAATAATTAATAAATGTTATATAAGATTTTATATAATTCAGATGACAATAAAATGGTGTGTTGTTTAGTTATTAAAAAGTGCAAACGATCGTTGTAACGGATTTTCAGTTATAAATTAAAAATATTAAACCGGTAAAATTAATTTTATTTTGATCATAATGTCACCAGAAAAGGATATTAAACTACTGTTATCAGTTGTTACTACGGAATTAAATTTATAGAGCAAAGTGTGTATTTTAAATAAATTTAAAATAGAACTTGAGTTACGATATGCTCTCGCTGTTTCTGTATAAAACAAACAAAAACACATGTTTTTAGCATAACATGACACTAAATCCTTAATTAAAGCTCTTATTTACATGAAAGCTTTTAAATAATCATTTAGTGGCAACAACCAAATTATCAAAAGTTAAATTATTGTAAATTAAATTACTGTAATAAATGCTTAAAGAATTATAAATCAAATCAGCTAAATGAGTCTACGTATTTTAAAAATCAAAAATAATGATAAATAAAATTTAAATAATTAAATAATTAATAATTAATAAATGTTATATAAGATTTTATATAATTCAGATTTTTTGATAGATAATTGTGTTTATTTATCAAAATTTATTAATTAACCTTAAATCTCTACAGATCAAACCTAAATAATTTAATTTTGAGGATAATTTTTAATAATATAAATATTTTGAATATAATTATATATAATTACATGCAATATTATTAAAATAAAATAATCATTTGTTTATTAAATACAATTATATATAACATAATTATCCGTGATGTTTAGTTGATTTATATTTTAAAAAAATGTAATTAAACTTTAAATTCATGTTTTTAAAAAGCCGAATTTTTATTTTGATTCGCTAGTTGATAATTTAAGCATAATATTTTTTAATTAAATTTAAATCTCGAAAATATCTTTTTGTATACAAATTCTTTCATAAATTTCAGTCACAAATTATCTGATTCTTTTACAATTGAGATACAATTGAATCCAATAAATAAATTAAATCCAATATTAAATATTGCAGTTTGTAGTATTTGCACTGTGTTAAAAGAATTTAAATTGAACTTAGTAGCTTACATACTACTAAATATCATTTTTAGACTTTTAGCATTTACAAAAGACATTTAATAACCAGATGAGATATATCAGAAATTGACATGAAGATGAAAAAGAGAAAAAACCACAAATAAAGTTTACAGTTACAATCAAATTGGTTGCTACACTTGTTCATGTAACGTTTTCTTTTGTAGTGACCGCAGCGAACAAGAAATGAAGACAATGAAACAAAAACACTAAAAATGTATAACAAAAGTACAAAAAATATGTATTCATGAAAAAATGCAAAAAAAAACAAAAAAATTAAAAACAAAAAATGAAGAAATAAAATAACAAAATATGAGAAAGCCAAAACATTTTTAACATTTTAAAAATTTAAAAATTTGTTTTGTAAAAATTTGAAGCAAAACAAAATGAAAACGTAAAAAAACATTAAATGTAAAATATGTTTTATAACTGAAGGCTTTCGTTTATAAAATTATTAAATGTTAAGTAAAATATGTTTTATAATTTAAAATTTATAATTTACAATTTTTATATTAATTTTAATATTACCAACCATTAAGTTATCCTTTAGATTGTTAATATAAAAAGCTTTTAAAATCTGGAATTTAAAAATACTGGATTGTGTTGATAAATTGATAGTTCCATCGAAATCAATAATGTGATCATTATTAATACTATGGTCAACAAAGGCACTGCTTGTTCCGCGTTTAAGTGCGTATTTATGCTTACTCTTTTATTCATACCTTGCCACTTTTGATATCGTAGTTTTTTCAAGGGATTTTATAAACAACGAATGGATTGTTGTTGGTGGATTTAATTTTTAAAATTTATACAATTTAGGCATTCTTTTATTGTACAAAACAATATCATGGGATGTTGAAATTTTGTTTTCATTAACGTTTTTTTTATTTTTTTTATTCCATATATCATTGATATGTTGTTGAATCCCAACATACTTCCGTATGTTGGGATTCAACATACGAAAGGAACAAAAATATGAATTTTATAAGTTCTGGTCTTATATAAAGCTTTTTAACCGCCCACCTTGGAAATTGGTTTTCTCTTTAAGTGTCAATTATTAAGCCCTCACGTTTTATCATCTCGATAAAATCGAAGCAAATCAAATTGTTTCGCAAAAACAATGAGCAAGCAGCAGCTACTATCAAAGTGTGAGGGGTATTTGAAGAACAGCAAACAATATTATAATTATAATTTTTATAATTCAATACGTTGAATAGAAATATTACTACATTATGCAGAGCCATGATTTTACTTACCAAAAAGAAAATTATTGAACCTGATCACTGACATTTTGAATAATACCTGTAAAGTTAGAGCGCGAAAAGCAAATTTTGTTGCTATGCATTCATACAAAACTTCATTATGATACCATTCAATCAAATTTTGTTCAATTGTGCATTCAATTGTCGCGATTGTAAAGTTAAGACCAGTATAAATAGTTCAGTTATTATTAGATTACATGACAATCAAATGTTAGCAATTAATATAAACTATTAATTTACAAAATTAATAGAATTAGTTAATAAAAATAAATAATTATATTATAAATAATTTTTATTATTCTTTATAATTATCCTATATTGAAGATTATTAAATATTTGCTATTTACATAATTACAACATAATCGATTTACCCTTAAATTACAAAAGAAGCAACAAATTGTTTGTGCATTCGTTAAGGTATATTAAGTGTTCGTTAAAGTGTACCGTTAAGGTTGATATCATAAACTTAAAGAGCATTTATATGCCACAATGAAGAGCACATATGACATTTAAAACTGAAAAACACCCATAGTTTGGCCAAGATTTCTAAACTAACCTCTACTGCTAGAGAAAATTGCTAAGTTTTATCATGATCAAGTATAGAGAACAAAACAAAATTGTGAATTTTACAAATTATTTTATCAAATAAATTAAAACTTTAAAGCAAAATATATTATATATTAATGTCAATTCATGTATAATAAAAGCTTTTACATGATTACGATATAAATCACCGCAATTTAGTATTGTTTGGAAGCCTGCTAACATATTAAAAAGTTAAAGAATTATTTTACTCCTCCTTCATTTGCCATTGTATGTCTCTATCAAAACTATTTAAATTAGATAACAACCTTTTAACGTATATGTTATTAGAAACAGCAACAAATGTATCGTCAGCATAACATACCCACATTTTAATTTCAGAAAAGATATTTTTCAGATGATTATCTTCCCATGATCTCATATAAAGTTCGCTCAAAATAGGTGCTAGAGGATTATCCATTACCAATTCATCCGTTTGTTCATATAATTCTCCATCAAATTCAAATGTCATGCAAATAGCACACATTTTTAATATATATATAAATATCATTGATGGTTCGATATATTAACATCAATAAAACAATAACAATTGAACAATAAACATTGCATCAATGTAATATCAATTTTATGTTATAAAATAATAATACGTTTATGTAATAATATCAAAGTAATATCAAAGTTTTTCTTTTTCATTTTTAAGTTAATTTCTGAAGATGCTAGTAGTTTCTAGCGAAATATCAAAATAATTTTTGTTGCCAATCCTGATTGTTCCTGGATATTTAAAAAATTTATTAATTATTATTGGTATTTTTTAAATAAAAAAGAACTATTTATAAACATTTAATTTCACATTTTCAATTTGAAATGACAGTTATCACTTTAGCAAGCTTGCATTGTTTTGTCTGCTTAAGTCTATTTAATGTACTCCCGGTATCATTAGAGAAGGTATTTCTTTAAATATATTCCCTTATATAACTCATTGTAATATATAATTTGAAAAATATAACTTTTTAAAATAAATTAAACTAGGAAAATCAGCTTAAAAATTAACATTCAATTTAATTGCACTTTATTCGTATAGCTCTTCTATTTTATTTTGTTTTGAAACTTAACGTAATGTCTTCATTACTTAACGTAATGAAGATTCTTGACTTTTAAAATGATAGTTATTTTCAAACCTTAACCTGTATATTTTGAAACTTTCTTATAATAATTCCATAAATATTATATTCTACAAAGTAAATATATTTCTATTATATTGTATGATCGTTTTTAAATATTGTAAAGTTTCATTTATTTTTGATTTTCTAACTTGTAGAGTTATGTTGACTCTGATCTACCAATAAATGATCCTTATACACGAAGTTGGGCATCTGGAACTTATGTTGATACGGAACCAAAAGTCACTGTAGCGACATCAAACAATAAACACAAATCAGATCAGGTTTGATTAAAAATAGAAATTGTTTAAAATCTATACATTTGAAACTCGGTTTAGGAAATCAAAGCTCCCGACAGTGATTTTGACGATGATCTGGAGGATACTTATTCAACATTGTCTGTAAGTTTCATTTATTACTGGTTGCTGTCGCATTCACCTAAAGAAATTTAGCTTGTTGATGATGCATTTAGAGATAACGCTGCTTCAAACGCTTCTTCTGCTTTTATAAGTTCTAGTAATTCAACCGGTTATTTCAGTCACCAACAATATCCACCAAACAGGGGGATGTTTTCAACGAATATTGGCGGTGGCCGATCGTTTTTTCATTCGACGGTTGGTTTTCTAGTTTGCTTTATTTCGAAAATTATTTCTACTAAATAAATAATTAGTGATATATTACTAGTTGAAGAACATTCGATAGCCTGATATTTAAACCTGATAATATCCCTTAAATATCTAGCCTTAATAGCGTACTTCTCACGAACAAATGATTTTTTTTATCAAATATTACATTTTGAATTTTGGAGCAGCCACAATGAATCATAAATAATTTTTGTTATTTCGCTAGCTATTAGAAAATCAAGCACAATTCAAGTTCCCTATTCAACTGTGCACTTTACCATTGAATAAAAAGTCCTTTTATTGCTTTATAAAAAGAGTTTTATCAAAAGAAAAAATTGTTTAGAAATAAAAATACTAAAATCGTAATAATATAGCAGTAAAATAAATAATAAATTCGACATAATAAAGTCGTCTATTATGTCAAGTCCTTTATTATCATAAAGGGTTGTTTCGCGCCATTAAACTCCAAATCATCCTCCCTAAATTCTCCATCTAAATACTCACTTAACATTGATCTCATCGACATTCGTTCCTTACTTCACAAACTTGAACTTGTTCTCGAAGTCTTCCAAAATAACTCACTTTCACTTCTCTGCCTAACCGAATCTTGGCATTCCACAAACGACATATCCATTCGAAGACTCGTATCGTTTAACCTAAACGTTGCTGAACGTGCTCGACATGGTGATCCAAGAAGCATCAACCATGGTGGTCTACTTTCCTTTTCTTTGCCCGCTATATCGTTACATGTTCTAAACTTTCCAGTTGCCCCTACGTCATTCGAGCTGATGTGCTTTAACGCTATACACTTCAGTAGACGAATTTGTTTCGCCCTTATCTATCGACCAGGCTCATCTGCGCCATGTCTTACATTCTTTGACGAACTCTTTGATATGCTCTCTAACCTAAGCATTACATCATCTTCCGTCATTATTCTTGGTGAGCTCAACATTCGACTTGACAGACCATCATGCGCTCACTCGTCACGCCTACTCAAGACATTATCAGACTTTGGCTTCACATATATCCCAACTGAATCCACTCATATCCAATGTGGTACCATTGATTGCATCTTTGTTCGATCATCGTCTACTTGCAGCACCGTTTCTGTGAAAGATGTGGGCCTATCCGACCATTACCTTCTCACCATTAACATTAAAACCAATGATCCTCCACATCCTACTCATCCCCATATATATCGTCCATGGAAGCAACTTGATCAAAATAACTTGCGTATGAACCTTCTCTCGTACCCACTCCAAATTTTTGCCGCCTTTACTAACACTTCACTTGACGACTTAACCAACATGTACAGCACTGAACTTATTAGCATACTCGATATAATTTTGCCGTTCAAACAATGTACACCTCGCCGTCAGTCAGGAGCGCCCTGCTTCGATAGCGATTGCCGAAGAGCAAAGCGCTCCTTACGACACTTCACTGAATGCATTCAAGATTCCGTCGTCGTAATGTCACCGAGCTATTAAACTCATCTTACTCAGAATACCTCGAATTTCGACGCAAATACCGATATCTTTTGAACTCAAAATGCTCCTCAAACTGGCAATTCAACCTCGATCCTTTTCCAACATACATTCTAAAGTTACTAAGTGACACCATCAGCCTTTATCTCACAGGTGTCTTCAATATGTCTATCCATTTATCACACTACCCTTCGTCGTTCAAACATGCCATAGTTCGCCCGTTATTAAAGAAGCATCATCTTAATCCCAGTTCCGCCTCCTCCTATAGACCAATATCAAACCTTCCGACCATCTCAAAACTTTTCGAGCGTCTTATCCTCAGACAGGTAAGCAACTACACATCATCAAATTCTATGTTTCCACCTTTTCAATCAGCATATCGACCACAACATTCTACTATGACCGCATGCACAAAACTCTCCAATGATCTACTTCTTGCTCTTGACAAACATCTAATAAGCCTTGTAATTTCACTTGATTTATCCTCCGCCTTTGATGTAGTTGATCACACTATACTTCTCTCATGTCTCAGACAACGTTACTGCTTCTCGTCTCATGTCATTTCTTGGTTCAAATCCCACCTCTCAAATCGCTCTTATCACGTAGTCTCCAACCCTTCTGCGCCGGTTCCTCTCAGCTGCGGTGTACCACAAGGATCCGTTCTAGGGCCGCTTCTTTTCACCGTTCTTTTTGGTGATTTATCTTCCATCGTGGTCTCTTTCGGCTTTGAAGTTATTCAGTATGCTGACGATATAGTAATCTATGCATCATGCACACTCACATCTGCATCCAACCTCGCTGCCGATGCATCGTCTTGCCTCTCTGCTATTCACACATATCTTTGTTCAATCCGTATGTTTATAAACAACGTGAAATCTAACATGATGTGGATAACACCGCGCCACTCTTACACCCTCGATTTTCCAGTATGCATACACAATTTCCGTCTACCAGAAGTGACTATCATGACAATCCTCGGCGTCCCTTTTGACAATAATCTCACGTTTCTGCCTTTCATTCGTAGCAAGATCAGTTCATGCTCCCTCATCCTCCGTGACATCCGAAGTGTCCGTAGAAACCTCGACGTCAAATCGACAGCTATGTTAATCTCCAGCCTTTTCATGCCTCGTCTAGAATATTGCTTAGGTCTTCTCGTAAACTGTCCAGCATATCAATTTCACTATTTACAAAGGATTCTGCACACGGCTGCTAGAGTCATCTTCCGCCTTCGCAAGTACGACCACATCTCCAACACCCTCCGCATCCTTAACTGGCTCGACATTCCGAGCCGCATAACCTCTCAAATTCTCACACTTGCATGGCAAATCAAATTCCGGCACAACCCTCCTTATCTATATCTTCCTGATAGCGCATCCAATATGACGACTGGTCTCTCCCTAAGAAGTCATCGCTCCTACTCGCTTTTCGTCCCCCGTCACAACGGTAATCACGGATATCGTGCGTTCACCATCGCTGCACCACGAATTTGGAACAAACTTCCTCAAGACAAAATCATTGACATCGCTTAAACACTTCAAAACTTCCTTGATCGCCATACTTCTTGCAAACGAACTAAAATAACACTTTCAGCCGCAATCAATTCAATAACTCTACATACAAGTTCAAACATTCATCGGACGTAAACTTGTCTTTTAATTTTTATAGTGGGCCTATAAATAGTTCAATTTACCACAAAGGCTACTCTAAATAAATTCTATTCTATAAAGGACTTTATATAATAAACTCCTGTATAATATCATACATTATTTAAACGTCTTAGATATTCGCAATTAAGCGCATGGCAAGATTATTATTAATAAATAAATGTTGTAGCCAATTGCTTTTACGATAATGTTTTTAGGATTTGCGTTGATAAATTGTTTTTGTAATTATACTCGTTAGTCGTCAAAATATACTCTTTATTGCGTTGTAATTAGAAATAAAATATAAGTATCACCTTCTTATATCTGTAGAGTTTTGCCCCAACATTAAGTTTCCCGGCTTTAATAATCATGAGATTACTAAATAACTGATCATTGGGCAATCGTTTTTAAATATCAAGCTTTCGCCTGAATTCAATTCGTGATTTTGTTATAATTTCTCGGTCACTCAGCCATTTATATGATTACACAACCTTTTTAAATAAAATATTGTTTGACAATTGCTTAACTTATTTCTGAAACTTATTTCGATTATCGAAATTTCTCAAAGCTTCTGTTAAAAATTGGGAAATATAATTATTAATTATTTGTTTAATTATAATATGTTTAATTATAATTTAATTATTAATTATAATTCAATTTATAAAATAAATTTATAATTACAAACATAGAAATTATCTAAATTTATACCTTTCTGCTATAAAAGTTTGAAGTAAAATATAAATTAGTTGTATGAAAAACGACAGGACAATCAAAAATTTTTATTTTAATAAAATCAAAAAAGGTGTATTTAAATTCGGCACACAACTGTGTTCATCATCAGGAATTGTTAAAATTGTTAAACTTTGTGCATTTTTATACCATTAAAAATGGTATAAAAATGAAAATAAAAACATCTACACAAAGAGATGTTAAAACATCTTCACATCATAAAACATCTACACATTGCTTAGTTCAAATAGAAACGAATATATATTACAATAAAAAATATAAAAATATATAAAATTCAACAAAACAAAAGCAATTAGTAATTAACAATTCATTTCAATCAAAAGAAAATATATAATACAAATTAAACAATTAAACATAATACAATTGAAATTGCAGAGACAATAAAATCATCTACAAATAAATTTAAATTAGATCAAAATAAGACATTATAAAAACCAACATACAAAGGAAGCAATCACTGCAAAACATATATCATAGTAAGCATAGATCATAACTTATAGTGCTAACTGCCCCCTAAACATTTATGTCCATAGAACTTAATCAATAGTGACTCCGAGGCAATCCTAGTTTTTAGACGAGGTTGAACCAACTCAATCTCTGCAGAGCCAATATCCAGGCAGTGACCAGTCATCCTAACATGTTGTTTAACGCCATATTGTTTCAGTAGCTATTAAACTTTGTATTTTTATACTATTTTAAGAAATAACAACCGATACACATCGGTTAGTTTAAAGAACAAAATAAAAATACACCTTTTTTGATTTTGCTAAAAACATTGTTCAGCTGTCTTTCATACAATTTTTGGGATAATGAGCATCTTTGATAAATTAATTATCTCTTCCGAATATCTTGATAATCATCGATCTACATTATTGATTTACTGCAATGATCCATACTGCTTGTAATTTGCTGCTATGAAAACTGCTGTTTGAAAAGTAATATTTCATATTCGATTTGTATTTGCTCTTTAATGCTTTTTTTACTTGGGACAATCAAGCATTAACTGTCTGATTGCCACAAATAGTTTATTCGTCCGTTAGTATACAGCAATAATTTTATAAAAATCTACCTCGTTTGACTGTTTTTCATTTTGCTTTTTGACGCCACGCACTTGCTTTTTTCTTAAATATATTTTCAAGTAGCTGACATTTTCAACTTAAGGAACAAATGTCATCAGATTCAAAAACGTTGAAACCTAAAGGCAGGATAATTCGTGCAAAGTACACCACTTTATATTTGCCAAATATCTAGTTAATATTTCCTTGTTTTTATAGATTGTTTGATAGTACTCGTATTGAAAACTTTTTACTAAACGGATCTAAAGTGTCTATTAAAGAATCAGACATGGCTGTAATTCAAGTAAGTAACTATTTTCAGTAACGATACTCACCTGAAAATGCTAATTTTAAGTTCCAAATAACAATTTGTCACCTATTACAGTCGATACTGCAAAGTATTTCATTGAAAAAATAGAAACTTGTATAGAAATTTTAAATATCACATAAAACAACTTGACTTGATTGACAAGTTTAGTACTTAAACAATGAGAATGCCGTATATAATGCAACTATACAATAGTTTAGTAAAACAATTTTAGTTTTATAAAACAATTAAATAATTTGAGAACTTGTGGATTCTGATGGTGAACGCTTTTTTCAAATTTTGTTCCTCGCGGTTTTTTTTAATAATTTTAATTATCAAAAATATTATTAATAAAATATATTTCAAATAATAAAATTTATTTAATTAATAAATATTAATAATTAAATAATTAATAATTGTATTTTTTTCGCTAGCGAATGCTTTCTACGAAGAAAGCATTCGCTAGGATATTGTGACGACCCATCTCTCCGACTCGTTTCTATGAGCAACCTTGCCCTGCCCGAGGCCCATTTAGTTGAGATAGTTCATGACTCCAATATTCGGACAGCTTCCGTCGTCAAAGGCGACCATTCTGAGGTTGACATGCCTGTCCTGCAACTCATGTCTCCACGATGACCTTCGGCATATCACTCAACATCTAAACAATCAAATAATGCTTCTTTGTCACTTCAGCAATCACCAACAATTAAGAAGGTGTTGATATCGCTTCAACCGAATATTGATCAACATACCGATGGAACTGCAACATTATCCAGATTACCACTTGCACCATTTTCGAACCTTCCATTTGGAAATTCAAATTTTACTGAAATACAACAAAATATTTTTGGCACTATTCAGACTAATCCACATGCAATTCAAAATCTTCTAAGTAATAATTTGGCTCAAGGACTTATGAGTAATCATGCATTGCTTAGTTCAATTAAGCTTAACAATCCACAAATGCAAAGAGTGAGGGAGCAGAACCACGAGGTTTCACAATTCGTTAACAATTCAGATTTAATGCGTCAAACAATGGAAATGATTCGTAATCCTACAACTATACATGAAATTACGAGAAACCATGATAGAGCCCTGATTAACCTTGAGAGTTTACCGAGCAGATATAATGTTCGACAGAGAATTTATCGCGATTTTCAAGAACCAATGCTTGATGTGGCACATGAGCAGTTTGGCGATAACCCTCTGAATACTAATTCTTGCTCATCTAGTACAGCTAACACTAATCAAGTAGGAACTGAAAATACAAACCTCCTGCCTAACCCGGGGGCATCTCAGAATATTACATTTCAATATAATCAATCTGCATCCATTTTAAATCATTTGCCATTTAATTAAGTCGATTCGTCTAGATCATATGTATCTAATACAAACCGGTTAGAGTCGCCTTTGCAATCTACATCAAGCGAAAACACTAATCGGTATTCTACGATGAACCCTCAACAATTATTAGTAGGCGCTGCTGAAAATCCTCGCATGTTAATCGACATGTTGCGGGCATCCAGTTTTAACTCAAACATGGATAATTCTATCCGCAATCCTGGTATTTTACTTAATCTGCTGCATACATATGAATTTATACAGGACGAAAGACAAAGAGAACAAGTACATCGTGTAATTCATGAATTTATAAGTCAGTGGCTAATACCATAACACATCCTCTAGCATTGAGGACGATTGTACAAATTCTACAGAACCTAATTATTCTTAGGGACACATCTCCACAAGTATATTCAAAGTTGATATCTTCAAATATAAGCAGTCTAGTCGATAATCAAATGAATAGTCAATCTACGTCACCTGATGTGGATTCTATTCGATCACCAAGCAATAGACAAACAGCTTATGCAACAACAGCATCTCAAAATTTACAAAATTCTAATCAAGATCATACTGCTTCGTTGTTTCAACCATTAGATCGTCTTCATCCCCAGCAACATCAGCCGACAAATCAACAACCAACTCCAGAACAACTTTTTGCATCCGAAGTTGAACAAATGCAGACAGTGGGATTCCATAACCGTGATACAAATCTCAGAGCTTTTGTTGCATCTCTAGGGGACGTAAATATGGCTGTAGAACGTATTGAAGACTCTTGGATGTTGAATACTAGAATAAAATATTTGAAAATGTTTTAAATTTCGGTTTATATAATATTTCCATAACTTCTTACTATTTACATAAGTGTTTAAATTTTTTAAGTGCATAAATTTTCGTTTTTATTTTTGTTTTAATTCAGAAGTCCTCAACTAATCAATGTGAGTGGGAGCAAAGAGATCCTAATGTAACTCGATATCAAATATCTACAACTACTGAAAAGTCAAAACTTGCTGGTCTTAAACAATTTACAGTTTATTATATCGTTCCTGAGGTTTGTATTTATTTTAAGATTTAAAATTAAAATTCTTAAATTTTGAACTAAATTTTTAATTTTTAAACAAATTAGTCTTAAACAATTTACATTCTATTATATCGTACCTGAAGTACTATATCGTATATTGGAACTATCGAAAAAAATAAGATATTAAAGCTTTACAAATCTTTTTTAACAAATGATAAAGAATACCTTACTGAAGAGCGTATAATATCATCTGATCATTGAGTTGCTTCTTTGTATCTTAAGTGCTGTAAAGTTTCACAAAATCTATCAATTAATTCAATAGCTTGTCAAATTTTATAAAAATTATTTAAGATTTATCAAATTTAGCGAAATTTTATAATCTTGTTTGTTATTCGATAGAAAGTTTCTACTCCTTTTCTGTTAACCTTTTTAATCACGATAGACACACTCTATAGAACGTGTCCATCATCACGGATAT
The DNA here is from genome assembly GCA_012934845.2 of Pomphorhynchus laevis. Taxonomy (NCBI): domain Eukaryota; kingdom Metazoa; phylum Acanthocephala; class Palaeacanthocephala; order Echinorhynchida; family Pomphorhynchidae; genus Pomphorhynchus; species Pomphorhynchus laevis. The sequence goes on from WNNJ02002755.1 coordinate 267,097, forward strand.
GCATTCATCTCCGTTATATCTAATGGATATGACAAAATAGAAATTTAGATTTCGAATTGCAGGTTTGATTTCGGATCGGTTGTTTTTACTTGTTGAAATGAATTATTGAGACTTACGTATTTTAAGCTAATAAAATTACGTTTTTCAAGTTTTATAACTTAAGCGACGGAGGAAACAAATTATTTTTTGTTTTGCTTTAATACTCTTTATCCAGATGGAATATTTTATTTGATTACTTCGATTTTCAAAACGAGATATTATATATCTTATTTTGTTAGTCATTTTAATTAGAGATTATATATAATAGATTTTAAATATATAATAGATTTTATAATACATAGCTTATAAATTGATTCACTGTTTGCCTCGTAAGACGAATATAGTTTGTTCGATGAAGTTCTAATTAATTGATAGCAATTAGATTATTAAAAAATAGTTCATTTAATTACAAAAATGATTAATCTATTAATTAAACATTGTCACGCATGTACAATACATCATTTTTTATTGTAAATTTACTGATTATTGCAAATTTATTTTTGAATAAGTATTTCATTTGTGAATTATGATTTTAGATTATTCAGACTTTTTAATTTTAAAATATAATCTTTAAAATCTAGTCTGATATCAAAATCATTAGCAAATGTTTAAATCATTATTAATTCTTAGTTACAAGATGGAACTCAAGCAAGTCAAGGCGTTTATCGTAGATTTAAACAATTTGATTGGCTGCATTTAATGCTGAACGAAAAATTTAGACTAATATGCATTCCTGGATTGCCTGAAAAATTTGTAACCGGTAATTTAAACATCAACGCGTCTTATTAATACTCTGATGTTAGGTCGATTCGAACCAGATCTAATCGAAGCTCGTAAACTTCAGCTTAAATTGTGGATAAACCGAATAGCCCAACATCCTGTGCTAAAGTCATCCCCGGCTGTTGTCACTTTTCTTAGTAGAGATGTAAACTATAACAGCAGTCTATCTATTAAAGTAAGTTTATCGTTATTAAAAATTTTTATTAAACGTATTTAAATGTCTAAAATTATAATTTACACTCTATATCTAAAAATCTAAAATTATAATTTCCAAATATTAAAATTATAATTTCCAAATATTTTTTTAAGTGTCCACATTTTCTGTTTATTTAATGTCCACACTTTTCGATCAATCTGATTACAATAAAATTGATGACCATTTAAAATTGATGACTATTTTAAATTGATGACCATTAATGACAAAATCACTATAATGACAATCAGATGACAAAATCTCTCTTATGACAATCAGATGACAAAAAAATATACCTGTGCGATTAATTGATCCGACATTTCGATCAATCTGATGACAATCTGATAGACGACATCATAATTAACAAATTTGTTTTTCTCTTGATAACTTAAGAAGAGTTTAAGTCTTTAAACATGTGGCTTAAGCTTGTAATTTGTAAATTTTAAAAAACACTTTGTCTAACACGTCATTGTTCTTAATGCATAAAAATCAACATCTAGGGGTATAATAACATTCTATGAAATATGATAATTCGTATTAATTTATAAAAATTGTTTATAAATTCTGACGACCGGTTATAAGATTTGTTAAAACTGTTTCACTCGGCTTCACTGTTCAACGAATGATAATATTAATAATTATTAATATTATTATAATTAATATTAATATTACATTTCGCAATGAGAATTTGTTGCGAAAATTCTGACAATCGGTTAAAACAGTTTCACATTTTAATTTTTAAAATGAAAAATTTTTTAATTTTAAAACAGTTTAAAACTGTTTTAATTTTAAAACTGCGATTACTTGATTAATTAAATTAATAAATTATTAAATCTAATAATAAATTTAATAAAAAAATTCCTAATAGAAAAAATACATAGTATAAGGCTAAGGTAAGATATATCTTGGTAAGCGTTTTAAGACAATTACCATCGTGAAATATATTAAATCATGCAATATATTTTACATGCGATTTCTTTCATTTATTTATTCTATTCAATCATTCGCCAAGTTGTTCCACTTATAATGTCGCTAAATTCTCGTTTTTTCCCTATCAACTTGTCATAAATAAAGGTTTTTAATCTCTTATACTGATTGTCGAAACTTAGAGATTGATATTTGTATTAGAAATATGACTCATTAATGACTCACTAAATATTATCAATATTTATATGATTATTATATGATTAATATATGATTATCAATGCTTATATGCTAGGAATGGAAGCGATACAAACGAGAAACTGAAAATGATGTGCTTCGCGGTTCAAATTGGTTTGCATGTATTAAGACAACTTCCCCGATGACGTTTAGTGAGGCGTAAGTAATTTGAGATTTTGAACAAACCATATAATTTTTTAAATTAAAAAGCGATTCATAAATTAATTTTTTAAATTTATAAAAAAATCATATTTATAATATTCTTTATATTTTAAAATCTAATCTGCATCGTTTATGATGACTGTATTTAATATTTTTTAAAATTATTTAAAAAATAATGCATTTTAGTTAAAATACGAGTAAGTATTAGCTGGAGTACTTTTCTAAAATATACGTGAAAAATTGTGATGTTTTTTAAATAATCAAAATTCAAATTTACAATGTAAATCGTGGATATCGTGCACGAACGCATTTTGAACAAAGCGACGCCGGTCTGGAAGAATTCATTCTTTGTTCGCTGTTACACTAACATTCATTTGTCTGTTTTATCAAAGAACTCTCTAATAAGCAGAGATATGCTGTATCAATAGGATCTCGCTGTTGTACTTTTAATATTTAAAATGAATTCAATTTTATGTATTTTGTTACTTTTTTATATATTTAATATCTCAATTTTTTTTCAGAGATAAGAAGATCGATAGTTTCTACATGTTTATTTCTCAATTTGACAAATCTAATTTAAATATTCTAAATCAGTTAGTCAAATTTACTGATTTTTCGATAGGTAAGTGATTGCCTTATCGTTTTAGCAGTCAATGTGATTATTATTTTTTAGTTAGTAGTCGGGAATATGCAAAATTTGCACAAATAATAGTCGAGCTTGGAAAGACATTTCATAACGACAATTATCGGCACGGTATAATTAGCTGAAAATTACAATTTATCATCAAAATTATAATCTAGACTGTAAAAACTTATCAACAGCAATAATTTCGACAGGCAAAGCTTATTCTTCGATTTCCAAAAAGCTCGCAGAACCCGTATGTCTGTACTATTCCTTACAATTCCTTTGATTTATTTTTAGGCTGGAGTACAATCATTTCTATACAGTCTCAGAGAATATTCGACTATGTTAACCAATTTTTCAAATGTATTAGGCATTCAAAGGGTACGCTTTTTAATATTTAGCTTTTTATATTTTTACATTTTATATTTAAAATAATACGGTATTTTTATAGTTAAAATATCAATCGTTTTTGTCCATTTGTCATAAAATGTCTTCGTTATGCTCGTTTTTGCTATTTTGAATTTAAAATTTTGGCACAGGATCAATAAAATACACACATTATATTTCACTGTATGCTGGGATCATCAGAAACAAAATGTTTTATTTCAGTAATTTTTATTTTTACAGAAAATCTGAGGAGGTGTATTAATCCTCAAAAAGTTAAGTTGTGAGTCGCTTTTGCTCGACGACAAAGAGTCAAATCACAAAAGCCACGTGCTCTGATGAGTTAATTTTTGAAACAAAATTCTATTACATCTGACGTTATGTCAATCTTGATTATAACTTATTTTATTTTACACATTTAATGTGTTCATACATAACTTTATAAAAAAAATTAATTTATTAAAATCACGTCAGCAAAGTGAGTACATCCAAATGCAATTATATGACTGGCGGCTGTAGAAGTTTAGTTTAACACCTTTTTACAATAGGCTGTAAAAGTCTAGTTTAGCACCTTTTCGTCGCAATCAAATTCGTCAATTAAAGAAAAACAAAACCGGATTTTTTTATATTGCAACAATTGTATTATTAATTCTACTCTTTTTTGTTGAAATAGTTCAAAGTAGTAATTTCTATTTTATAAAATCTAGAATACTCGAGATATACTTGGCGACATCAAAACAAATGACCAACACCGAATACCTCCCGATGTAGTAAAACGCGGAACGGCTATTAATTCCGCCGTTTTAGCGGAAATCACGCATTTTGACAAGAACAAACGAAAAGATTATAACAATATGTTGAAGGAATTTGTCAGTAATCAAAAGAAGCAATTCCAAGAGGTATTTTTAGATATGTTAGTTTCGCTTTTTAATTGATAGATAATAATTTATAACCCGTAAGTGGGAACTAATTGTTTATAAATATTCATTAGGAATTATTTATAATTCCTAATGCGATAAGTTTTATCATACTTTCTCTCTATATATTTCCATAGCATTGATCCTATATATTGTGCATTGACATTAAATTGACATATGTCTTAATGAAGTTTAATTTGAAAATTAAATTCAGCTGATAAAAAATATTTTATTCAATTTAATTGTCAACACAGCGGACAAGTCGAATGATCGTCAGTTAACATTGTTGAATTTAGCTAGCTACTTCTACCTACAAGCAGCAAAGAACTTAGATAGCAACAATTGATTTTTTAGTAAACAGAAAGAATCAAACCAGAAAAACAAAAACTGTAGCGTTTAAATAGCATTAGTACTTAATAAAAAAAACACATAATGCGTGTGATCGGTGCGATCACACGCATTACATTGCAAACAATGCCCAATGAAAATCCGATAATGTATGATGAATACCGACGGCTTCTTTTACAACAAACATAAATGGATCGAAACATGAAACGTAGGTCGGTAGATATTATATTAGATAATATTATATTAGATTATATTATATTATATTACCGTATTAGATCGGTAGCTAATGATGTCCACCAATACTGAAATGTAGCGTACTGCTATTGGTTTATAAGAAGGAATAAAAATAGTCATCGAAATTTTAATTGTAACTGAGAGGACGTCCCCTAGAGCAAAGGCTAAGGTTTCTTAAGCTCCTCGTTTCTCGTTTTCCCAGCATAGTCCGTCTCGATTGGATTCTTTGGGGGGGGTGAAAGACCCCGGGTGGTTCAGTCGAAAGGCGGCGTGTTGGATCGGTTGGTGGGCTCAGATCCCCATGGATTTGAGGCCATAGAAGAGAAAGTAGAAGACATGAATTGTTGAAGACCGAAGTTGTGCTGCCGTTTTTTCTGACTATGATATGACTGTGTTTTTTTTCTTGCATGCTACTTATAGGTTATTGATGTATTTAATAAAATCGTTGTTGTAATTGTAACTTTTTATTCGTAGAAGGTAACGGAATAAGATTTGCAAGTGAGTTGTTGCTGATTTGTATCTTGATATAAAACATTTTATTAAATGTTTATTTTGATACTTTTTAATTTAATCATATTAATTGTTGATTAAAAAAATTTGTCAATTAATTTAAGATATTTTTTAATGAATTAAAAATAAAATTGACATTAACTTGATATTGACTTTTACAAAATTAAAATAGTTTAATGCAGCAAAGAAATTTTTAGGTAAATGTCGTGTTTGTTTTATTTGATAATAAAATTAAATATAACTTTTTTAATTCGTTAAAATTGAACATCAAATCAATTAAAAATATTTTAATTTATAAAATACTTTTTAGCTACAGAAATGTTATAGCTAAATAATAATAATTTTTAATTATATGTTAAATAATTAAATAATATATTATTAATAATAATTAATAATTTTATAATATTATAATATAATCAATTATAATTAAACTTCTAATAATTACAACTTTAAATGCTTAATAACAAATATCACTATTTTGTTTAGATTGTTAACGAGCTGAGTGAAGTGGAACGAAGCTTTGCCTAAGCATAGATTGCTGCTTTGAAATCCATAAATATCAAGAACTCGAATGATTTTGTTGTGACCATATCGAGATTTATCAATGTATTCGTTTAACTTTGCTTTAAATAATTATACAAAATCTTGTTTAGACAAAAGTGTTAAGAAATTTATGACTAAATCTCGCTTTTAATTGTCAAGATTAAAGATTTAATTGATGTAACGTTTTATAAGTTGCAATATTTTATTGTTAAAATGTAACTTCTGTACTTTGATTATATTTTAATGTTTATTAAACTTAATGAATACTAGTCGCAGCATGGATATATGTCGCGGCATGAATACTACGCTCTTGCAAATTCGACAATATTTGCACTTGCTATAGATTTCTGGATTTAATAGATTTTTCAACTTTTGAAAAAAATTTATTATCCATCCATAATAATTTGCCACTTAAGAGTTTAAATTTATTCTTTATTTTATTGTGTTGATTTATATATTTTACTATTTTCTGCTTGATGTTATTTTTATAGTAACCTAGTTTAAAATATGTATCTATTAAATTATTTAAATGATTTTGAAGAAAGCCAATATCATTACATATTGTTGCAATTCTTAAAATTTCATTATTTAATGTATTATATTTTATATTATATGGTATGCATGAATGCTCATGCAAAAATATGTTTCTTGTAAATTTAAATATGTCATCTTTACGATATAAATTAGTAGTAGTTTTAGTTAATGTTAATTTAATGCTCATATCTAGATATACACCTTCTTTATCATTAATATTAATTTTGTTAAGAATAAGGCTACCTGGATAAATTTGTTCGTTTATTGAGCATTATAAGCTTGTAAGTTTAAATATGTCCATTTTTGTTTTTTATAAATAATAAAAAATAAATATATAAATATATATTTATAAATATATATAAATATAAATATCAATAAATATAAATATCAATATCAATAATTGTTCATATTTGTGATCAGAATTAAATAAGCTAACTGAGTCTACGTATTTTATATTGCAAATTACGTATTTTATACTATATATAATTTAAAAATAAAGATAAATAATGAATAATAAATAATTACAAGATTTAATATAATTTATATTTATACAAAGTTAAAATTAAAAATTAAAAATAAAAATCGATTTTTAGGTAAACAAATATCTTTTGTTTGTAATTAAAAAGAGAAATAGAAGAGGAATAAATACGAATATTTTAAATTTATAAAATTAAGATAATTATTTTAATTAATAAATTAAATTTTGTGTTTAATACAATTAGAGCTTTGGTCATTCTATGTTCACTAGAATTTGTTCGTCAATTTTTACAATTCATATATTTCATTTAGAGGTTAAAACTATTAAAACTGAATCTACGTATTTTTACTATATAAATAAAATGAAGATAATTAATAAATAATTATATAAGATTTTATACAATTTATATTTATAACGATAAAATTTAAAATTGTAATTTAAAATAAAAGCCAATTTCAACAAATTAGATCAGATACCTGATCTAATATAAATTAATATAAATTAAATATATATAATATAATATATATAATATATAATATAAATTAAAAATAATGATAAATAATAAATAACAAATAATCATATAAGATTTTATATAATTAATATTTACAAAAAGATAAAATTTATAATCAAAATTTGAAATAAAAGTCAATTTTTATGATTTGACTAATAAATAACATACGACGTATTTCCTATGATGAAATTTGATTATCAAGTATCTTATTCTAATACCAACTATATTATTTATTATCCATAGAAATTGTTGCCTTAATAATTTAAATTTATTTTAATGATATTTTGTAATATTGATATTTTTTAATGTTAAAAAATGATATGATAATAAAATAATATGAACTAATATTATATAAATATGAATATTATAATATTAAACATTTATATTTAAATATTAATATTATATATTATATAATTATATTGCATAAAATGATATTTAATGATATTAAATTTTTAATTTTTATCGTTTTTGAAATACATCTAATGACGTATTTCCTCTCATGAAATTTGATTATCTGGAGTATCTTATTCTAATACAAAGTATATTATTTATTATCCATCCATAAATTTTTAAAATTTTAATAATATTTTGTCGATTTATACTTTTCCAATATAAGAAATCGAAACAATTCATCAAGCTTGCTTTAAAATTAGCAAAAAATAATGTTGTATCAATAATGCATTGTTTTAGTATTTCTGACGGGAAAACAATTTAGCCAAAATTTGTATTTGTTATAGCCGAATAAAAATCACTGAAATAATTTTGTAGATAAAAAAATAGCGGATATAGTTTTTGCGATATAATCGACTGAAGACGAATTACCTATCAATAATGCATAGTTTCAGTATTTTTGACAGAGGTAATATTAACGGGAAAACAAAGTCCACAGGTCAATAATAACATGTCAGTAGAACAAATCAGATAATTGAATTCACGTAGCTTATATTATTATAAAAATAAAGATAAATAATAAATACTTATAGGATATTTTATAGAATTTATATTTATGTAACGATATAATTATAATTAAAATTTAAAATAAAAATCAAGTTTAATAAATTAACTAATAAATAACAAACGATGTATAAGAATAAGGAATTGAGATCAATGCCCTTTTGTATACGAATTGCCCCTGCACATTGTCTATTGCATACGAATCAATATTATTTAATTAATATTTATAAACTACAAATATTCCAATATATTGTATTTATAAATACTTAGAAATACTAATAAATGCTTATATGGTTAGGATGTGAAAGTATGTAATTTGTAGTAATGACAATTTTTTATGATTTATCATTAAACACTAAGAGACGAACTTAAAAATATTGACAATTTTTAAGTAAAATATATTCGTTTAAATACGTGCAAAGTAAGAAAAATAAATAAGCAAAAATGACGTGTTTTTCTAAGCAACAACAACGATTTTCTTAAATAAAATTAAACGACAGTAAATAAGGGAAAAAAGAACAGTCAACCAGTAAGTAACAAGTCAAAGACAATTACAGCGTTATCTTCCGTAGTAGTCTTCATCAAAGTGACGGCCTCAAATCCAGTGTGATCTAAGCCCTCCAGCCAATCCAACAAGCCGCTCTTCGACTGAGCCACCCGAAGTCTTTCACCCCCCCCCGAAGAGAACAATCGAGGCGGACTATGCTGGGTAAACGAGAGACGAAGAGCTTGAGAAACCTTAGCCTTTGCACTGGGGTACGTCATCTAGAAAAGAAAACTAATCCCGCGATAGCACAAGTGCCCCTGAGGCGCACCTGAGTTTTCCTTTTCAATGACAGATGCTTGGCTTGTTTCAGGGCCCACCTAGCTCTCTTCAGGATACGTTTAAGTCCATCCAGGTCTCTAAGCGAAATTGTATTTATGAGCATGTGCATACACATATTTGCTACGTGAATTTTATTTATTTGAATCATGCGCTAAAGCGGGCATGACCGTTTAATCATGTGCAAAATGACTTGAAGTAAATAGATCAAATTGCCCCAATAGTGCAATATATGAATCATAGAATGCGAAACACAAAACAATTCATTTAAACAATTCAACAGTATATTACTCATTATTCATATTTATGAATGATGCTAAATAACTAGCAACCTTTAAATTTTATTTCAAATTAAATCAGCATTGGTAGGCAAAGTTGCTACCTTCAATTTAAAAACTCCTTATTTTTCCGATTAATTACTATTATTAAACTAGACATATATAGTCCAATGTCTAAGTCATTTTATAGTCTATAGTCTAAGTTATCATCTAATCAGCGTTGGTAGAGGAAGTGCAACGTTCAATTTTAAAAGCTACTTATTTTTGACATTAATTGCAAATTATAATTTTTTTTATCGGAAATAGATAACTACAAATTAGATTTATAATTCGTTATACAGTTACTTGAATTGTTACTTTGATAAGGTAACATAAAAAAATAATGTATATTAATCATATAATATTTATATTTTTTATTTATAAATATATTAATATGATTAAATAATTATGTTTATTTTTATTATATTTTAATAATTTATATAATAAATTAATATTAGGCAATTACATGATTTCAGTGTGTGAGCTTAAAGGTATGAAAATATTAAACAAGAATAAAACATGTGAATAGAACAAATGAATGCAAAACAAAATAAAATAAAAAGATATGTTTTGCAAACATGAAAAATTGTCAGATCAGACTCAGTTAATGTGTTGAACACGTTGTGACTTTCTCCTAAATTGACAGCGTCAACTAATCTTATCGATCCGCTCTGATCGATATAATGGAAACTGACCGGGCCCGAATCATGTGGCGACACAATCCGCTGGCACAACGAGTATTGGTTGACTGCGTCGCTCTTGTTGTCATCGCTACACGATTAAATCGGTTTCAGGTACACGGCGTGGTTTGACCAAGGAAGAGGGATGATCAGATCGTCAAAATCATTCGTTATGTAAACGGGTAAACCTCCATAGCTACTCCTATTTGGATCCTCCTGTAAATATTTGTCCGACGAACTGGACAGGGTTGGACTATAACGTAAAATCTGGGATTTTGATTCATGAACCTACTTCAGAACATCTGCGGCCAGGTCGTTGTCCGCGAACAACAAGGTCGAGTAGGAAGCGGATAAAGATTGATTTGGGTCGATATGCAGTTCATCAAAAGAAAGATGTAAGCTGGCAACGGCAGTTAAACGTTGTACTGGGTCACTGCATGGTTCTATCCACCTCTCTGTTAGAGGTTGTCTTAGATCTTCAACGCTCTTTAGAATGACTTTAGCGCTACTTCTCATAAGAGCTACTGACACCCTCTGAAATAAATGTCCAACAGCTCTACTGTACGGAATTCCGTTCCGCCGAGACATAGCCCGCCCAATAAATCGAATTAATTTTTCGCCCGACGAATTCCAGCCCCCATAAGTCTCGATGACCGCTGCCACAAAGTTATAACCATTTTCTTCCATCTTACGTTTATACTTCCTATCTTTAAGCACATAGCATACCTGTTGGCGTCATAAGATAGGTATTGGCGGCCATGGACACATACGCTTTCTATTGTGGATTGGTTATCGCAAAATCAACTGCCAGTGGTGGATCCTCATAAATTCGAATATCCGCAGGGTGCTCTCGCAAATTCCTGACTAGATTGGGTACCTTTCTCGCTATTCTAGAGCCGGCTGATACCGCCGCTTGAAATATAATGTCTCGCACTCCGTCATGCCTAATTCCAGGATATCCGCCAAACTGGCAAGTCAGAGCATGAAATCCAAATTTGTTTTCTTGCCTTAGATAACGTCGGCATATATAGTCCCCATTGTTAATTGGCATACGCAGCCAAAAGCGGAGCAGAACACAAAATTCGTCCAAGTCCATTCGTGTCGTCTTTTTGGGTATGGTCTGCAACCAAGCGCAGGCAATTGCTCTTAGCCTTGCGGAGTCGTAAGGGTTGGCGTTCTGCAGAAGTTGTTGAAATGACTTACCATCGAGGTGCTTGGTAATCAAATTTTGTCTGGTATGCATTCCACCTTTCCATCTGTCGTAACATGATGACAGACTATCCTTCGAGGATTTATATCCTGGGAGGATAAGCGGATCCAGACTCAATCTTCAGGCGCTAAACATATGCTAGACAATTGCTGCAACCGAATGTTGAAGGCAGCTAGACAAACCCAATTATCTCATTTTTAGGGGTAGACATGCTTGTTGCCACGTCTGCTGATCGGGATAAATGGACGTAATTCTGTCAAAGGTCCTTTTAATCGAGTGATCGAAAGCTTCCAAAAATTCACTGGCGAAGGCAGGGTCGACCGTGCGCATTAAGTGGTTGACTTTGGGTGCAGATGCGCAATTCCGGAGTAATGTAAATGCAACCTGTGGGTCGGTGATATTTTCCAGTTTTTCCAGATCATGCAGCAGCGATGGGAGTATTTAATTATTCAAATATCCTTAACAGTAATCACCAGAACCAACGTGGTGGCCTAAGATACAGAAATTCTTTGAATGATTAAGTTTAGAGATAAAAAGGCATCTATTTCTAATTGGATCAATTTGACTGGCCTCACCAATTATCTCAGTCTTACTTCAGTTTATGCTCAGTCCCATTGTTGGAGAGTGCGACGACAAATATGATAAAGCTTCTGTTACAGCTCCAGTCGTTCCGGGCACCACCCCATCGTCTAAATACCATTTGTTAAAACCGATTCCTATAATTGTCGATGTGAGCAATGGTATGGTTAATGACTAGACTAAACAGGAAATGGCCTAGTGAGTCTCCCTGTTGAATCCCGCTTAACGATTTGAGTGGTTCCAAATTTCCGAATCATAAGTCAGAACCTCTGCAATAACACCACTGAACCAACTTTGAAAGCTCCGGGAAATCCTTCTTTACAGCATCAACGACATGACCACGACTTAAACAGTTGAATGCATTTTTCAAGTCAACCTTGATCCAAATCCAATCATCGTCTTGGCGGTGAACGTGATGTAGCTGGCGGATCTACCGTGTAATTTCTTCTATCCTTTTTGGAACCGCGACGCCGAGCTGGTTGGGTTGAAGTGCCTTAGCAAATAATGGACGGAGTCTAATACATATGCACCTGGCACACAGGCGGCGCAACGTCTCACCAACCGCAATAGGACGTATCCCATCATCGGGCCTTTTCAAGGCTAGAAAGTTAGCGCCTGCAAGAAAATATACGAGGTCACGTGGCAACAACCCTGCGATCATGTGGTTGATCAGTATCGTAAGCCGCTATAGAAGAGAACCATGGTCTACTGATAGCATATCCTGCAAATGTTCTGCTCGTAATCCGAAGCAACCTGGAGATGTAGAAGAAGAGAACGACGAAATCGCGACCCGAACGGTTTCCGCATTAACTGACAGGCTAGATGACGAAACCAATGACGGGAAATCTGGGACTTCGCTGGACAGCGGATGTAGCTGAATAAGCTTTTCCCTATAGAAAGTGAAGAACTGCATAGGCCGCTAGAGGTCAAGCGACGCATGGGCTTCCCGCATTCGGACAATACACAAACGGGCGTTTCTGTGAAAATTTCGAACTACATTCATTCTCGTTACCTTCCTCGAACAAGTCAATGCATAAAGTTATGTGTGAAACAACGCGTTTCCCAAATTGTTCACGTGTTGTCTCAGCCTGTGAACACAATTTTGGGAAGTTTAAAAGGTGAACCCAGTCATGAATAGACTGTGAGCAAAGAGCCCGAAGAATTAAACCAGAGAAAACATTTGCTGCTCGACGACGCAAACGCCATGGAATGCGCTTGACTGTATTGATTGGCACCATCCACACCTTGCGTAGCAGATCGAGCGACGCTCCATTCGGACAAATATTTTTATTTGATGGGAAAACTCCAAGCGCGAATCCAGACGAGTTACTGATTGGTTCCGGTAGAGTTGAGTCTTTGGCATGATAGGAATACACCAATTGTCTTTCAGTATCAAATACTTGAAGCCGAGCGGAAGACGGCAGTCTACTTGAGCCAGGGCATCGCTTTGAAATAGGACTGTGTACTCGAAGACGACCTTAATTATTTAGTCGAAATGTCTCATGACAAACATCACAGATGGCTGTATCAGCCATTTGTTAGTTTCGAAGTTCCCTTTGTATATATTTATTGTATGTTAATTATTTCTCAAACTTTTTTATATTAATTAATTAGTTATTATTTTGATGATAACATTTGTTAGTTAATCGTTTTTCAAATAATCAAATTTTTTATTATTAAATAAAAAATTTAATAATTCTCTTATTCTTCTGATTGTGGCACGCTTTTATCCTCACAGGTATTGTTTCTACTTTTGATACAGCAGGACGCTACTAATCAACCTGGGTGGGTCTCATCAGCTTCTGACCAAGATTATATTTCAAATGGTATACAACATTCTTTAAGTATTAATTTCACAATAAATTTTCGAGCATACCAAAGTAAAAAATATGTAAATATACAATAGACAAGAAAATTAGTTAGTTAATCGCTATTAAATAAACAAATTTTTATATTATTATAAATTCTTATATTATTTAAATATATTATTTAAATAATAATATCTGAAAAAGTGACAGAATTTTAATTATTTTATTATAAAATAAAAATTATTTTATTTATAGTAAAAAATATTGAACACTAATATTTACATCATAATATAATGCATTTCATAATTGGTAATATATGCATTTCAAAAACTGTAAATATTTGACAAATATTTAAATATATAATGCATTTCATAATTGGTAATATATGCATTTCAATATAAGTTTGAAAAGCCAAATATATAAATAAGCTTTGTAAATAAATATTTTTTAATATACTTAAATACAAATTTAAACTATATAAAATATAAATAAATATTATAAATATTTTTAAATATTTATAAATATTTTTTAGTAATGCAATATTAATATTTAATTAATATTGCATTAATTATGAATTATAAAATTAATATAGATTGTAATTACGTAAACCGTTTGTAATGTTTATATAATCTTTCATAATTCTTATTATATTAGATAAATAGATAATGCCATTCAGAAACAGAGTAGATTGTAATATGTCAATAAATTTATTATTTGCAACATCAATTATTCTCGATAATGCTTATTTTATATATTTGTATAGAATAAATTATATATTATAAATTATTATTTGTATATTCTAAATTCGTATTTAGTATTAAAATTTTAACGTGCTTACCAACGAGTAAATTTATTTCTTTTTACGAATGTTTGTTAATTAACGAACTAATTACCAAATCATATTAATGATTCAATAAAAAGTTAAATTTGCATCAATTTCTTCATAAAAATATTATCATTTTATTAATTACATAAAACAGTGAATTAAGCAAAGATACAAGCCACATTTTCGATTATCTGTTTCTTTAAATTACTATTAGTGACATATTACTAATATTTCACTAATCTAATTTATTTATTTATGTGCTAATTTACCTTTATATTTTGATTTTCGATATCTTGCGTTGTGGTTTGCATTTACAAACCAAACAATATTTACAACTTTAAATATTTAACCTTCTAATCAGCTTAATAATTTTAATCTCAATTTAAATACGTCTTCATTGAAATGGGAACATATGATAATGTGTTACACTACAATCCCTTTTATTAAAAGGAACGGTCACGTCATATTTATATATAGTCAAATTCAAACAAATTTGTATTAAAGAGACTTGTTAGAAAATAAAATTAACATTGCATTTAGAAATTGATGTACCTAACATATAATGTGCTATAATAATTTAAACGCTTATATAAACTACAATACGACTTTCAAAACGTATTTTCATTATCAATCAGCTTTTAAATGTAATATACATCAAAACTCGAGAGGGAACGAAATTGAGGAGACAGGCTTTGAGAGTGATTGCTAAATTGCTAAGCGTTAAGAGTATGTATATAAGTTTAAGTATTTAAGAAAAAATATTATATGTATAAATATACATTATAAGCAAATTTTGAAATAGATAGTTGAATAGAGTTGTCAATTTTAGCAAAATTTGTAACTTTACAATGTCTGTGAGAAATAATTTTAAATTTTACAGTAATCATTGAATGCAGAATAACCTCGGCTTAAAATATACAAAGATTTTACTTGGGTTGATTATGCAGTCTTTACAATAGGTTTGCTTATAGAAAACTTGGGATTTTAGAAAATAAAACTAAGAATGTTGATATAAAATTATGATTTTATGTATTTTTGACACATTAATGTTCTCATACATTGACGAAAAGTAGTCACACTTATACTCAAAACTTTCATGTGCAATCGAGTAAGTGTACAATCGAAAAGGTAGTTTTGGTGTTTTTATTGAAATATTTACCAAAAATTGTTAAAATAATTCACAACATTCAAGTAATTTCATAAAAGGGTAAATGCTAATATTGGATTATGTGCAGTAAAACCGCAAATATTTTATTATATTCAAAATCGAGACTAGAAAAAAGATATATTTTTTGTTAAATTGGGGACAATTTTAGCATTTATTTGAAGTTATTAGTTTATATATAATGGTTAAATTTAAATATCTTATGTGACAGACACATTGATTGCTTTGTTTGCATAAATCAAAATACTGAATAAATCAATAAGTAAAGTATGATGCTTCTTTTATATATTTGACTTATATTAATTTAATTTACAATAAAATATAAACAGATCATTGTGAGATTTGCAACTCAATGTCTATGACCGAATGTACCGGTGCATTGAGTTTGGACCGTGGTGCTCCGAAACATTGTTATATCGACCTGGCTAGAGCAATTCCAATTTTCGTGAGGAGCCACAATATAGAGAGAGTTCCTTTCAGTCCCTTAAGTAAATGCACCCTTCACACACAAGAGATAGTTTCATTCCTCAAAACTATCCTCCAGAAAATTCGAGCCGTTACAACTCTTTCGATATAAGGATCATTTCAAGTTTCGCCAATGGTTCGGGACATGGAATTGATGGCCTTCGACCTCAACACTTAAAGGACATGATGTCCTATAGCGCTGATGATGCAGTTTCGTCTCTGTAATTCGCTCTTTCTCGTGTAATCGATGGTTTTATCAATGGCAATCTCGTCGCGGAAGGAGTGCAGCTCGTCTTTTCGGCGTCCTTATTGCACTTAATAAAAAGGATGGCGGGATTCGCCCAATCGCAATCGGGAGCACACTCCGTCGCATTACTGCCAAGATACTGTGTATAAGGATATCACAAAAAGTAGCTGATCACCTCCGTCCATACTAACTAGGGTGTTATACACCATGCGGAGCAGAAGCGATTGTTCACGCAGTTCGATCATTCATAATAAACTGCCAACAGCCCACAGTTGTTCTCAAAATAGACTTTTGAAATGCTTTTATCGCCATTTATCGCGGTGTTCTTTTCGAAGCGGTAAAAGAACACGTCCCAGAAGCATTTCCATATTTACAAACTGCCTACGGCTCTCAGACACCTCTGGTTTATGAAGATCGAATCATTTGGTCAAAAACAGACGTTCAACAGGGCGATCCCTTTGGTCCAGTTGGTTTTGCTCTAGCAGTAAATCCTATTTGACACTCCCTTCAATCCACCTTTAACGCGTGGTACTTGGGTGACACAACGTTTGGAGGAGATTCATCTGTTGTGCTGCACGATTTGGAGACGATTTTAGCATCAGCTAACCGAATAGGTCTCTCAATGCAGGCAAATGTGAGCTTATGTATCTGAATATGGGGGAACATGAAATCGAACAGATGACAACTACCTTTTCATCCGTAGCCCCAAACATAAACGTGATTAGTCGGGAAAATTTGCAAATCCTTGGAAGCGTTGTCTTTGAAGAGAATTCACCGAAAGATTTGGCTCAGAGCGAGGAGCAATTGATATTAATGTGCACTAAAGTTTGCGAGCTTCGTGCTCACGAAGCACTTTTCCTTGTAAAAAACTGTCTTTACATGCCACGATTGCTTTATAAGTTCCGTACAACTACTTGCTTCAACATGTACGCGGAACTCTATAAACTCGATGTTGTACTGAAAAAATATTTATCCCACATAACAAATTGCGCCAGAACGAACGATTCTTGGCGTCAAGCTTCATTGCCCGTGCCGTTCGGTGGTTTGGGGATCCGCAGTTCAGCGGACATTGCTCTTCCGGCTTTTTTATCGTCCGTAGTGGCAACAAAGGACTGCGTCAACATTCTTTTGAATAACTCTACACATTGACACATTTTGACACTGGCTACTCAACTTGATTGGCCAAGACGGGTCTCAGTGAGGCACCGTTTAATAGCCATAAGCAATCCGCTTGAGACACTCCCCTCGTTAAACGAGCTCATGAATCTTTAATTGAAGGCTCCAATCTTTAATTGGAGGCATCTCGCGTGCGAATTTTGGCGGTCTTTAAAGTGAGTCTGGTGCTTGGCTAGACACAGTTTCGATTGGTGCCATGGGAACTTTGCTCGATGACGAGGTTGTGAGATTGAGCATTTCCCTAAGACTAGGCTTTCCTACATGTACTCCACACATATGTCATTGTGGAGCGTCTGTTGACGAGTCGGGACGACACGGATTAGCATGCAGAATTTCGGAGGCAGATTCCCCAGAAAAGCGGAAATAAATTCAGTGATAAGCAGAGTCCTCAACACCGTCAACGTCCCAAACATTCTGATCCATCCAATGTATGCATATCGGACGGTCGACGTTCTGATGGAGTCCCTATTTTCCCGTTTGCGTGAAGGGAAATATTTCATGTGGGACGCCACCTGCGTAGACCTTCTCGCAGGCAGCAATGTTAGGAATGCAGCAGGAGGAGCGGGCGAAGCAGCTTCATATGCCGAAAAGCGGAAACGGCTGAAATATGCCGACTTGACCATGTCCCACATATTTTGCCCTTTTAAGTAGAGACTTATGGATCACTGGGCTCTTCCGCTTTGGCTCTTGTTAAGGAGATAGGAAAAAGATTGAAGCACGTTACCGGGGATTCACGTGCTACTTCATACCTCCTCCAAAACGTTAGCATCGCCATCCAACGTGGAAATGCTGTCAGCATTCTGGCGACGGCTCAAAATGGCAAGAACATGGTAGGCTGGTGATAGCAGCCAGTCTTGCTAAAACAATGACATTTCTCTACGAAGAAGACAAACGTTCTCCTGAAAATTTATAATTAAAAAATAATAATTATATATATATATATATATATATATATATATATATATATAATCATAAGAGTTTCGTTTGAATCGGTATTGCTCGAGATTGCGAATAGCAATTCTTTCCGTATATTTAAGTAAGTGTTCGAATCGAGCATATTCTTCAGTCTGCAAACTCTCGTCACTCCTAGACGGTCATGTGATAGCCGGCAGCCATCGTCAGTAAGATGAACTATCACACGCCGTTTCGGCTGCCTCTGTGACATTGTGAAAATGCATTTCCGACATCTAGCTTAAATTGTTGGTGGCGTTAGCTCTTAAATCCAACAATTTGCAATGCAGACCATCATAAACAACCAGAGGATCAAACTTTCGGATGCTTGACTGTAAGAAACCGAGATTGAGTGGATCAATTCTTTCTATGTAATCATAAGAGTTTCGTTTGAATCGGTATTGCTCGAGATTGCGAATAGCAATTCTTTCCGTATATTTAAGTAAGTGTTCGAATCGAGCATATTCTTCAGTCTGCAAACTCTCGTCACTCCTAGACGGTCATGTGATAGCCGGCAGCCATTGTCAGTAAGATAAACTTTCACACGCCAGTAAGAAAAACTATCATATATATCGTGATAAATTAGACTGAAACATTAAACGGAGTGATACATTAGACTGATGAAGCTGATGATCGAAGTCCAGTTTTTTAGCAGCTAATTTTGATTTAAAATAAATCGTAGACAGTTTTGGCTCCTGGACCACAGTTTCAAGCGATGTTTCACAATACTAATATATATATATGTATATATATATATATATATATATATATATATATATATATATATATATATATATATATATATATATATATATATATATATATATATATATATATATATATATATATATATATATATATATATATATATATAACGAAAACGGTTGTGGCAATGGCGCCGTTAGTAGTCAGGGTGTATGGAATTGGATATCATGAAGGAAGGATTCTGTAGCTGGTTTCCAATGCGAAAGTCACCTCGTGTGACCTAGCAACTATTCGTTACATAAATAAGAATCCATCAAAGGATCACCAGTCCCGATTCCAATCGATCTTCATGATCTCAAACGGTAAAATCTATAATAAGCATGCCAGAGAAGCATCTCGGACAATGCAGTTTCTGGATATCATGATGGAAGGTTTCATATACTGTGTGAAATCTGGTAATCCTGGATTCGTAGCCTAGCAGTCAAGAGCGCAAGCCAAGTACGGAGAGCGACAGCTCGAATCTCGGATAAGTCAAATTTCAAAAGGCGAAGAGTTGGTAGTCAGCCTTCTGACGAGCCCGGGGCTACCAACATGTGGCAAAAAGCGGGCGAAACGAAAACGGTTGTGGCAATGGCGCCGTTAGTAGTCAGGGTGTATGGAATTGGATATCATGAAGGAAGGATTCTGTAGCTGGTTTCCAATGCGAAAGTCACCTCGTGTGACCTAGCAACTATTCGTTATATATATATATATATATATATATATATATATATATATATATATATATATATATATATATCGTAGCCAGCTTTGGCTCCTGGACCACAGTTTCAAGCGATTTTTCGCAATAACAATTTATAAAATGACGCATTCCTTCAGGAATCCTGTGAGAAATTCAGTGCCCTCGTAATCAACGGATACGCATTTGTGCCTTATATAAAGAATAACTAGAAGGTCCACACACGCAACAAGCCAGTAAAAACGCTTCTGCACCTGAGATTCGTATAGCATCGTGAGGAATTGCTGGTGTCTTTATAGTTATCACAAAAGCAGTCGAAACGTAGCCTAACGTTTCGTTAGGGTACGTACACTTACGTACCCTATATAGGGTACGTTAGGTATAACGTACCCTATATATACGTACCCTATATACGTACCCTATATATATTGTAATTGCGAAAAATCGCTTAAAACTGTAGTGCAGGAGCCAAAGCTGGCTACGATTGATTTTTAATCGATATTTGCTGCTAAATAACTGGACTTCGATCATCAGCTCCATCAGTCTGATGTATCATTCCAAGACGATCCTAACCACCCAGCAGTCATCGTCAGTCAGATGAAGTGGCTGGGGTACGTTTCGACTGCTTTTTGATAACTATAAAGACACCAGCAATAACTCCCGATGCTCAGGTGCAGAAGCGTTTTTACTGGCTTGTTGCGTGTGTGGACCTTCTAGTTATTCTTTATATAAGGCACAAATGCGTATCCGTTGATTACGAGGGCACTGAATTTCTTACAGGATTCCTGAAGGAATGCGTCATTTTATAAATTGTTATTGCGAAAAATCGATTGAAACTGTGGTCCAGGAGCCAAAGCTAGCTACGATTGATTTTAAATCCATATTTGCTGCTAAATAACTAGACACCGTTTAGTATATATAGTATATATATTTAGTATATATATATATATATATATATATATATATATATATATATATATATATATATATATATATATATATATATATATATATTACAAAGGAATATTGGTCATTTAGTGATCCCGCTGATGTCTATTACACTGAAAAGAATTCACTGCATTGCATTGACTTCGAAAGCGCAAGCTACGTCATGCAATTAGCATATAGTGAATTCTTTCTGCTTTAATCTATATATAGTATGTTTTTCATGTGTATACACTGTATTGCTGCAACTGATGAGGCTTCTCAAAGCCGAAACGGTACGCCGTCTTGCAGTGTAGAAGCATGAAATTCTCTATATATAGAGAAAAGCAGATAGGTGTAATCGACAGTCCTGGTTGAATCAAACCTTTTATATATATATATATATATATATATATATATATATATATATATATATATATATATATATATATATATATATATATATATTTCTGATTGTGGCACGATATTATCCTCACAGGTATTGATCTTATTTTTGATACAGCAGGACGCTACTAATCAGTCTGGGTGGGTCTCATCAGCTGCTGACCCAGACCTACATTTCACGTTTCGACCCTTATTATCTGCTTTCTCCGTTGACTGATGCTGATCGGATTTGAACTCAGGACGTCTGTATCGTGATTTAACGCAACATCCACTAAGCTGGCTGCTCCAGTGGTGTAGATATACATTTCTGTATATTACTTTTGGTAGGGGATCGTATTCTAACGATCTATTAGAAACTTACCCGATGTGTGTGATCCGCTAGCCGGATCACCCGTATTTCATGCTGCCACTTGCAATGATAGTTTTTAATTGTATTTGATTGCATCTGTGAGCTGAAATTTTTCCGATTGTGGCACGATATTATCCTCACAGGTATTGATCTTATTTTTGATACAGCAGGACGCTACTAATCAGTCTGGGTGGGTCTCATTATCTGCATTCTCCGTTGACTGATGCTGATCGGATTTGAACTCAGGACGTCTGTATCGTGATTTAACGCAACATCCACTAAGCTGGCTGCTCCAGTGGTGTAGATATACATTTCTGTATATTACTTTTGGTAGGGGATCGTATTCTAACGATCTATTAGAAACTTACCCGATGTGTGTGATCCGCTAGCCGGATCACCCGTATTTCATGCTGCCACTTGCAATGATAGTTTTTAATTGTATTTGATTGCATCTGTGAGCTGAAATTTTTCTGATTGTGGCACGATATTATCCTCACAGGTATTGATCTTATTTTTGATACAGCAGGACGCTACTAATCAGTCTGGGTGGGTCTCATCAGCTGCTGACCCAGACCTACATTTCACGCTTCGACCCTTATTATCTGCATTCTCCGTTGACTGATGCTGATCGGATTTGAACTCAGGACGTCTGTATCGTGATTTAACGCAACATCCACTAAGCTGGCTGCTCCAGTGGTGTAGATATACATTTCTGTACATTACTTTTGGTAGGGGATCGTATTCTAACGATCTATTAGAAACCTACCCGATGTGTGTGATCCGCTAGCCGGATCACCCGTATTTCATGCTGCCACTTGCAATGATAGTTTTTAATTGTATTTGATTGCATCTGTGAGCTGAAATTTTTTCTGATTGTGACACGACTGATTAGTAGCGTCTTGCTGTATCAAAAATAAGATCAATACCTGTGAGGATAATATCGAGCCACAATCAGAAAAATTTCTTCATGATCCCATACAATACAATCTATAACAAGCATGCCAGAGAGCATCTCGGACAATGCAGTTTCTGGAGATCATGATGGAAGGTTTCATATACTGTGTGAAATTAGGTAATCCCGGATTGGTAGCCTAGCAGTCAAGAGCGCAAGCCAAGTACGGAGAGAGACAGCTCGAACCTCGGATAATTCAAATTTCGAAAGGCGAAGAGTTGGTAGTCAGCCTTCTGACGAGCCCGGGGCTACCAACATGTAACAAAATCGGGCGAAACGAAAACGGCTAAGGCAATGGCGCCGTTAGTAGTCAGGGTGTATGGAATTGGATATCATGAAGGAATAATTCTGTAGCTGGTTTTAAATGCGAAGTCAACTTGTGTGACCTAGCAACTACTCAATACATAAATAAGCATCCATCAAAGGATCACCAGTCTCGATTTCAATCGATCTTCATGATCCCATACAATACAATCTCTATATATGTATATCTAAAAGGTATATATAAAAATAAATATATATACTAAACGGTGTCCAGTTATTTAGAAGCAAATATTGATTAAAAATCAATCGTAGCCAGCTTTGGTTATATATAACCTCATGAATATGTTTTCCTCATGAAGAGGCATAAACACCAGGCAGCATTCTATATATCCCCATCAGATCAAGAAATAGAACCGAATTATTCTCGCAATATTCAAAGTCGCTACGTATGCCCAGTCATCCTATGTGTAACAACAAACTTCAACAACGGTATACGCGTTTCGCTCTAACGGAGCTCATCAGTACCGTGACTTTAATAATCATCCATAGGCACCTTAACACACGCTTAAACAATGTCTAAAGCTTGAAAAACAGAACTACCCTTAATCTGAATCATCAGAGGGCATTTAGCATAAGCTCTGTGCATGGCAGTCCGAATTGCGGTTTAACCATGCATCAGGCACTAAATTCCTTTTAATAGAAATGCTGTTTTACAGGGACACTTTAAAGTGCACAAATATATAAAATATAATTTGTTGTTACACCTGCCCTGGGACACACAGTGGTGTACTCGTAAATAAACCACTATGTTTTCCTTATGAAGAGACATAAACACCAGGCAGCATTCTATATATCCTCATCAGATCAAGAAATCGAATCGAATTATTCTCGCAATATTCAAAACCGCTACGTATGCCCAGTCATCATATGTGTTACGACAAACTTCAACAACGGTATACGCGTACACCATTGTGTGTCCCAGGGCAGTTGTAACAATAAATAATATTTTATATATTTGTACACTTAAAAGTGTCCCTGTAAAACAGCATTTCTATTAAAAGGAATTTAGTGCCTGATGCATGGTTAAACCGCAATACGCACTGCCATGCACAGAGCTTATGCTAAATTTCCTCTGATGATACAGATTAAGGGTAGTTCTGTTTTAAAGCTTTAGACATTGTTTAAGAGTGTGTTAAGGTGCCTATGGATGATTATAAAAGTCACAGTACTAATGAGCTCCTTTAGAGCGAAACGCGTATACCGTTGTTGAAGTTTGTCGCCACACATAGGATGACTAGGCATACGTAGCGACTTTGAATATTGCGAGAATAATTCGGTTCTATTTCTTGATCTGATGAGGATATATAGAATGCTGTCTAGTGTTTATACCTCTTCATGAGAAAAACATAGTGATTTATTTACGAGTACACCATTGTGTGTCCAAGGGCAGGTGTAACAACAAAATATATTTTATATATTTGTACACTTTAAAGTGTCCCTGTAAAACAGCATTTCTATTAAAAGGAATTTAGTGCCTGATGCATGGTTAAACCGCAATACACACTGCCATGCACAGAGCTTATGCTAAATTTCCTCTGATGATTCAGATTAAGGGTAGTTCTGTTTTTCAAGCTTTAGACATTGTTTAAGCGTGTGTTAAGGTGCCTATGGATGATTATTAAAGTCACGGTACTGATGAGCTCCGTTAGAGCAAAACGCGTATACCGTTGTTGAAGTTTGTCGTCACACATAGGATGACTGGGCATACGTAGCGACTTTGAATATTGCGAGAATAATTCGGTTCTATTTCTTGATCTGATGATGATATATAGAATGCTGCCTGGTGTTTATGCCTCTTCATGAGGAAAACATAGTGATATATATAGTTAAATATATATACATATATATACAGTGCGAAAAATCATTTGTAACTCTGGTCCAGGAGCCATAATTGGCTACAATTGATTTTAAATCCATGTGTGCTGCTAAATAACTGGACTTTGACCATCAGCTCCATCAGTCTAATGTTTCACTCCGAGACGCTCCTAACTACCCAGCAGTCATAGTCAGTCGGATGAAGTGGTTAGGGTGCGTTTCGACTGCTTTTGTGATAACTGCAATTCCTCACGATGACACCAGCAATTCCTCACGATGCTAGACGAAACTCAGTTGCAAAGAGCGTTTTTACTGGCTTGTTGCGTGTATAGACCTTCTAGTTATTCTTTATATTCACAAATGCGTATCTGTTGGTTACGACGGCACTGAATCTCTCACAGGATTCCGAAAGGAATACGTTTTTTATATATTGACAGTGCGAAAAATCGATTGTAACTGTAGTCCAGGAGCCATAAATGGCTACGATTGATTTTAAATCCATCGGTGCTGCTAAAGGACTGGACTTTGATCATCAGCTCCATCAGCCTAATGTATCACTCCGAGACGCTCCTAACCACCCAGCAGTCATCGTCAGTCGGATGAAGTGGTTAGGGCGCGTTTCGACTGCTTTTGCGATAACTGTAAAGACACCAGCAATTCCTCACGATGCTAGACGAAACTCAGGTGCATAAAGCGTTTTTACTGGCTTGTTGCGTGTGTGGACCTTCTAGTTATTCTTTATATTCACAAATGCGTATCCGTTGGTTACGAGGGCACTGAATCTCTCACAGGATTCCGAAAGGAATACGTTTTTTATATATTGACAGTGCGAAAAATCGCTTGTAACTGTAGTCCAGGAGCCATAAATGGCTACGATTGATTTTAAATCCATGTGTGCTGCTAAATGACTGAACTTTGATCATCAGCTCCATCAGCCTAATGTATCACTCCGAGACGCTCCTAACCACCCAGCGGTCATCGTCAGTCGGATGAAGTGGTTAGGGCGCGTTTCGACTGCTTTTGTGATAACTGTAAAGACACCAGCAATTCCTCACGATGCTAGACGAAACTCAGGTGCATAAAGCGTTTTTACTGGCTTGTTGCGTGTGTGGACCTTCTAGTTATACTTTATATTCACAAATGCGTATCCGTTGGTTACGAGGGCACTGAATCTCTCACAGGATTCCGAAAGGAATACGTTTTTTATATATTGACAGTGCGAAAAATCGCTTGTAACTGTAGTCCAGGAGCCATAAATGGCTACGATTGATTTTAAATCCATCGGTGCTGCTAAAGGACTGGACTTTGATCATCAGCTCCATCAGCCTAATGTATCACTCCGAGACGCTCCTAACCACCCAGCAGTCATCGTCAGTCGGATGAAGTGGTTAGGGCGCGTTTCGACTGCTTTTGTGATAACTGTAAAGACACCAGCAATTCCTCACGATGCTAGACGAAACTCAGGTGCATAAAGCGTTTTTACTGGCTTGTTGCGTGTGTGGACCTTCTAGTTATTCTTTATATTCACAAATGCGTATCCGATTGTTACGAAAGCACAGAATCTCTCAGAGGATTCCAAAAGGAATACGTCTTTTATATATTGACAGTGCGAAAAATCGTTTGTAACTGTGGTCCAGGAGCCATAATTGGCTACGATTGATTTTAAATCCATGTGTGCTGCTAAATAACTGGACTTTGATCATCAGCTCCATCAATATAATGTATCACTCCGAGACGCTCCTAACCACCATGCAGTCATCGTCAGTCGGATGAAGTGGTTAGGGTGCGTTTCGACTGCTTTTGTGATAACTGTAAAGACACCAGCAATTCCTCACGATGCTAGACGAAACTCAGGTGCATAAAGCGTTTTTACTGTCTTGTTGCGTGTGTGGACCTTCTAGTTATTTGTTATATTCACAAATGCGTATCCGTTGGTTACGAGGGCACTGAATCTATCACAGGATTTTGAAAGGAATACGTTTTTTATATATTGACAGTGCGAAAAATCGCTTGTAACTGTGGTCCAAGAGCTATAATTGGCTACGATTGATTTTAAATCCATGTGTGCTGCTAAATAACTGGACTTTGATCATCAGAGTCAAATTTATCACTCAAAAACGATCCTTAACACCGAGCAGTCATCGTCAGTCGGATAAAGTGGTTAGGGTAAGTTTCGCCTGCTTTTGTAATAACTATAAAAACAGCAGCAATTTGTCACGATGCTATACGAAACTCAGGTGCAGAAGCGTTTTTACTGGCTTGTTGCGTGTGTGGACCTTCTAGTTATTCTTTATATAAGGCACAAATGCGTATCCGTTGATAACTGGACTTTGATCATCAGCTCCATCAGTCTAATGTATCACTCCGAGACGCTCCTAACCACCCAGCAGTCATCGTCAGTCGGATGAAGTGGTTAGGGTGCGTTTCGACTGCTATTGTGATAACTGTAAAGACACTAGCAATTCCTCACGATGCTAGACGAAACTCAGGTGCATAAAGCGTTTTTACTGGCTTGTTGCGTGTGTGGACCTTCTAGTTATTCTTTATAATCACAAATGCGTATTCGTTGGTTATGAGGGCACCAAATCTCTCACATGATTCCGAAAGGAATAAGTTTTTTATATATTAACAGTGCGAAAAATCGCTTGTAACTGTGGTCCAGGAGCCATAATTGGCGACGTAGCTAATTATGTAATTGGCTACATAATTGGCTACATAATTGGCTACATAATTGGCTACAAATCAATCGTAGCCAATTATGGCTCCTGGACCACAGTTACAAGCGATTTTTCGCACTGTCAATATATAAAAAACGTATTCCTTTCGGAATCCTGTGAGAGATTCAGTGCTGTCGTAACCAACAGATACGCATTTGTGAATATAAAGTATAACTAGAAGGTCCACACACGCAACAAGCCAGTAAAAACACTTTATGCACCTGAGTTTCGTCTAGCATCGTGAGGAATTGCTGATGTCTTTACAGTTATCACAAAAGCAGTTGAAACGCACCCTAACCACTTCATCCGACTGACGATGACTGCTTGGTGGTTAGAAGCGTCTAGGAGTGATATATATATATTTGCTGCTAAATAACTGGACTTCAATCATCAGCTCCATCAGTCTAATGTATCACTCCGAGACGATCCTAACCACCCAGCAGTCATCGTCAGTCGGATGAAGTGGTTAGGGTACGTTTCGACTGCTTTTGTGATAACTATAAAGACACCAGCAATTCCTCACGATGCTATACGAAGCTCAGGTGCAGAAGCGTTTTTACTGGCTTGTTGCGTGTGTGGACCTTCTAGTTATTCTTTATATAAGGCACAAATGCGTATCCGTTGATTACGAGGGCACTTAATTTCTCACAGGATTCCTGAAGGAATACGTCATTTTATAATTTGTTATCGCGAAAAATCGCTTGAAACTGTGGTCCAGGAGCCAAAGCTGGCTCCTGGACCACAGGAGCCAGCATACAAAAATCATGCAGTTCAAAAGGGTTATGTGGCAAACGTACATCCAAACATGCAAAAGTCACAATTATAGGCCAAACCTATCAAAGTCAGAATCTATAGCGATAAAAGAATTAAGAAAACGAACTGATATTATAATTGAGAAGGCAGACAAGGGTCCACAGGCGTTTATTTGGGCTAAAAGCGATTATGAACAGGAAGCAAGACGTCAACTTTCTAACAGTGCAGTCTACCAGCAAGTAGTCAAAGAGAGTATAAACGTAGCAAGTTTATTACGCGATCACTT
The DNA here is from genome assembly GCA_012934845.2 of Pomphorhynchus laevis. Classification (NCBI taxonomy): domain Eukaryota; kingdom Metazoa; phylum Acanthocephala; class Palaeacanthocephala; order Echinorhynchida; family Pomphorhynchidae; genus Pomphorhynchus; species Pomphorhynchus laevis. The sequence goes on from WNNJ02002755.1 coordinate 295,686, forward strand.
GAATAGTGCAGTGTCACAACGTATGTTATCATTACCTGATGAGGATAAAATGAAACCGTTGGATAATCGCCCAGGTAAATTTTCCCTTATTCCAAAAGTACACAAAGCGCAAAGACCTTTTATCGGAAGACCCATTATATACTGCATTGGGACACCAACTGAAATGCTGTCTAAATTTATCCATTAAGTATGATTGGCACTTATACCGTATGTACCGTCGTTTATCAGTTGCACAAGTGACTTTATCAATCGATTTAAAGCTATTAAAAGCTCACTTAATACGAGTACATTCTGGTAACAGCAGATGTAGAATCGCTATACACGAATATTCCGATGAATATGAGACTAAGGGCGCTTAAAAAACAATGGAAAAAGCAAACATTCCGGTCCGCAAGAGAAATTTCATAATAACATCTGCTGAGTTCATTCTTCGACACAGTTACTTAGAATTTGAAGAAGAGTATTTCCATCAGATTTCTGGCACAGCGATGGGAACACCGATGACCCCAATGTATGCGACATTGTTTATGGCTGATATGGAGGAAAGGTGACTTGAATGCTCAGCAATACAGCCAATAATGTTTTGCCGCTACATCGACGATATATTCTTCTTCTGGCCTGACACAGTAGAATCTCTCGAGATAGGTAAGTCTCAAACATCAGTCATGGAAATTATAAAATTGAATTTTGTTCAGGACAAAATGTCGATTAGCTACCTGGGCATATCAATTTTTCAAAGAAGTAAAAGTTTTCAAACTACAGTGTATAAGAAGAAAGAGTCAATACCCCTTCACATTCACGCAAAAAGTTGCCATCTACACTCCATCAAACGAAATATAAATTTTAACGAAGGACTCGGAGAATATACTTACAAAGAGATCTTCGAGAAGATCATCTATCGACGATTGAGAGCGAATTTAAAGAAATAGGATACCCTCTACATATGATAATAAAGCAGTTAACAGCGGTTAGGAAATTGCAAAGGCAAAATACGTTGAGAAAAATAAACCAAACAACATCATACAATGAGTCAATCTTGTATATACCCTACCATCCAATGCTTGATCGTATTCGACAAAATATTAATAAGACCATTTAAGAAATGTCAGTATTTAATGTAAAGGTCGGTGTCAGATTTAAAATGGGAAAATCAATAGGGAAATTTCTGACTGCAAATAGAGCGGCGAATATAGAAGAAAATACATGTAGTAGCTGCAATGACAAACGCTGCAAAACGTGCCCGGTTATAACAAATTGCAATGCAATAAAAAGCAGTGTTACTGGAGGTATTGTTCATGTAAAAGCGAAATGTAACTGCAAAACTAGGGGTATACATATGTTGGAACATGCAAGTGTGCAACAAACAATATGTAGGTCAATCAAGATTAAATTTAGCTCGAAGATTAAAAGAAAGACGTTCACATTTTCGAACAGGAAATCCTACAGACGGTGCCGTACGACATGCACTAGAACACAATATGATCGACTGCATGCACTACGTGATAGTCCACAGCAATGAAAATGAAGAGCGTCGTCGACTTATGCTGGAAAACAAACTAATATGAAGGCTACACACAGAGTCAGATTTAGGGTATAATCCAGATCACATGTATGGTGATCCAGTGTAACCTAGTCACAATCTGCATTTATAAATTATCTTAATTTTAATTTCCATTGTTCACAATATTTGTAAAACTCATATTAAGACGATGATTTTGTGTTTTTAGATTGATAAAGCTCCATAAAGGAGCGAAACGTCTTATAATCCTGTTTTTGCACTATTGACTCGTTATTCTACTATTATGCAATATATATTAATAATATATATATATATATATATATATATATATATATATATATATATATATATATATATATATATATATATATAACGAATAGTTGCTAGGTCACACGAGGTGACTTTCGCGTTGAAAACCAGCTACAGAATCCTTCCTTCATGATATCCAATTCCATACACCCTGACTACTAACGGCGCCATTGCCACAACCGTTTTCGTTTCGCCCGCTTTTTGCCACATGTTGGTAGCCCCGGGCTCGTCAGAAGGCTGACTACCAACTCTTCGCCTTTTGAAATTTGACTTATCCGAGATTCGAGCTGTCGCTCTCCGTACTTGGCTTGCGCTCTTGACTGCTAGGCTACGAATCCAGGATTACCAGATTTCACACAGTATATGAAACCTTCCATCATGATATCCAGAAACTGCATTGTCCGAGATGCTTCTCTGGCATGCTTATTATAGATTTTACCGTTTGAGATCATGAAGATCGATTGGAATCGGGACTGGTGATCCTTTGATGGATTCTTATTTATGTAACGAATAGTTGCTAGGTCACACGAGGTGACTTTCGCGTTGAAAACCAGCTACAGAATCCTTCCTTCATGATATCCAATTCCATACACCCTGACTACTAACGGCGCCATTGCCACAACCGTTTTCGTTTCGCCCGCTTTTTGCCACATGTTGGTAGCCCCGGGCTCGTCAGAAGGCTGACTACCAACTCTTCGCCTTTTGAAATTTGACTTATCCGAGATTCGAGCTGTCGCTCTCCGTACTTGGCTTGCGCTCTTGACTGCTAGGCTACGAATCCAGGATTACCAGATTTCACACAGTATATGAAACCTTCCATCATGATATCCAGAAACTGCATTGTCCGAGATGCTTCTCTGGCATGCTTATTATAGATTTTACCGTTTGAGATCATGAAGATCGATTGGAATCGGGACTGGTGATCCTTTGATGGATTCTTATTTATGTAACGAATAGTTGCTAGGTCACACGAGGTGACTTTCGCGTTGAAAACCAGCTACAGAATCCTTCCTTCATGATATCCAATTCCATACACCCTGACTACTAACGGCGCCATTGCCACAACCGTTTTCGTTTCGCCCGCTTTTTGCCACATGTTGGTAGCCCCGGCTCGTCAGAAGGCTGACTACCAACTCTTCGCCTTTTGAAATTTGACTTATCCGAGATTCGAGCTGTCGCTCTCCGTACTTGGCTTGCGCTCTTGACTGCTAGGCTACGAATCCAGGATTACCAGATCTCACACAGTATATGAAACCTTCCATCATGATATCCATATATATATATATATATATATATATA